>JAVKPL010012543.1:0-61517 GCA_032173675.1 Gastrolobium villosum | reverse complement strand
TATGATATATGTGACTCACTCACTCCTACTGTTTGTATATGGAACAAAATTAGGAAAATAACTTTCGGTTATATACGTGACATATCAATGTAAAAATAATAATCAAATAATTAATTGGTTATTCTCATTATTTATGAGAATAATTCAATTATTAATCGAGTCTAATTAATGAGAATAACTCTATCAATTACAATCGTTTGATACATGAAAGTTTACGTTTTTAGCGACGCTAAAACCAAAACCGACGTTGTATGTATAGAACCGACGTTAAAAAAAAAATTAATAAAATTTCAAAAAATTTAGCGGCGGTTTTGAACCGCCGCGAATCTGCAATGCTGTTTTTTAATGCACGAATATTTGCTGCTTTTTTGTATTTGCTATGGCTGATTTTTTTTTTAATAATTATTTGCTGCTGTTTTATCTCATACTTATTTATATCATTACAAAAAATATATTATTATTGATTCATCGAATATTTAAACTTCTGAATCTATTTTCATTAAATTTATACATAATTAAATGTAATCCAAGATAAATACAAATAGTGTAACAAATGTAAAATGTCTCACCATTAAAACTTAATAGATCCAAATTCATGATAAAACAAAGTTAATGTGCTTTGCAAATTTAACATAAATGCAATCAAAGTATCAATAATACTACAAATGTTTAGACTTGAGTAATCTTGCAAATTAAATCTAAATGGAATCAAAGTGCCAATAAAATTACAAAAGTTTAAACCTAAGAAATCTATTAGGGCTGATGAGTTCCAGAATGTGAAGAACTATTGAACTCTGCTTCCTGCATTAAAAACAATATCAATAAATAATAATATTTTCCACAGTTAACTACACATTAAAAGTCAAAGCTTCAGATGCTCTTTTTCCTATCTTCGTGCTCTTCTTTCCTATCTTCATACTCTTTCAGCCGTTTATCTATTTATATATATCCCATATATATAAAGTTACCTGGTGGAAATTCATTTCTTCATTTCTGTTTCTGCCCTTGCTCGCGCACAAATGGATTTCTCCAGAACCTCAAGCACTCTTGAAGCTCGAGCTTTAGCATCATCCATGTGTGAAGAATTCATCATTTCTTTAACAAAAAGCTCTACCCATTCAGCACCATTGATAGGATAATTTTGTCCAGCTATTGGATCATCAGAAGCTGCAACTTCCGCATCACATTTGCCTTCTCCTACAACAAAATAACTAGTTATTCCCATCAATTGCCCAAAAGTTCATTATGAATCATGGGATGACAAATAAAATTAAGGTTCTAAGTAGCCAAACCTGCCTAATATAATAGTAACTACGATATATCACCATACATTATTTCCGAATTGGATTGAATATAAAGTAACATGGAAGATAAGAGACCAAATAACTTCTAATATTTTATAACTAACAGTGTTCATACTCCATTCTGATACGGGTACAAAAGCTGCATCAAATGTTGAGAGGCCCAATAGGATAAAAGGGTTTCCATCATGGGCCATTGACCATGTTAAGTAAAGGATGTTTTAGTCATTTCATGTATTATGAAGTTAGTTAGTTAGTTACAACAGAATAGCTAATAACTGTTGTATAAAAGTGAGATTGGAAATCGGTTGTATTCATCTGTATCATTACAATTGGAATAAGATTGTTCGTATTATTCAGATACAAGTCTGCGTCTTGTATCATTGGTGCTTTCATTGCTGAATTCACCGTTCTCATCATGAGGGTTCGGGAGCTTGCCGGTGAATTGATGCAACAGCGCGAGCAGAGTAATCAACGGTTTGAGCAGCTTTTGGAGTCGATTGATGTTCGCTTTCAGGCCATGGAAAATCATTTTCGAGAAATGTTTGTTCAAGCTTCGTCTTCTGCAATGGTTCGTCAGAGACTCATGTTCATAATGTGAAGGTTTCTAATCATTCTATTCCGCTGAACGAGGATTCCAAGGCGATTCTGAAGTATGTGAAGACAGAGATTCCCAAATTTGAGGGAAAAGACCCAAACATATGGGTTTTCAAAACAGAATTATTCTTCAAGATCCAACAAGTTCCAGCACACTTGAAGATGGAGTTAGCGGGGTTACGTATGGAAGGTGTGGCGGCTGATTGGTACCAATGGGTTTTTAACAGTGGCAAAGTTTCTTCATGGGAAGAATTTGTTCGACTGGTTTGTGAGCGTTTTGGTCCTTCCAATTACAAGGATGTTCGCGGTCTATTAGCCAAATTAGTGAAAACGGGATCTTTGGCTGATTACATGGGTGAATTCCAAAAGTTGATGAATCAGGTAACTAATATTAGTGATGAATTGTTGATGATATTTTTCATATCTGGGTTACAGGCAGACCTTCAAGGTGCTATACAACTGCGTTCTCCTACATCCTTACATCAAGCTATGCAATTAGCGATAGCTTATGATAATCACCATGTGGAGCTTCGTTCATCTCTTTCTCCACAATACCGGAAAGGAACTACGCGATTTAATTCTGTGAGCACGGTGGAGAAAACATCTCCAGTTGCCCTATCAGCGGCGACAACTTCTACTTCTCTCCCTGTGAAGAAACTCACTAATGAAGAACTGCAAAAGAAGAGAGATCTTGGGTTGTGTTATACGTGTGATGAGAAATGTAATTCCAAGCATCGTTGTAAGGCAAAAATGCTTATTATGGTGGTTAATGAAGAAGAATCTGATGGAGAGCAAGAGGAGGAAATATTATGGTGTAAGAATGACAATTCCATACCAAGGGTTGATGCTGCATTACACTCTTTTGCTGGAAAATCTAATGTTCGTTCATTGATTCTCCTAGCTAGTGTCAATCATCAACAAGTGCAAGTTTTAAATGACTCTGGCAGTTCCCATAGTTTTATCAAAAGGGAATTAGCCGAACAACTAAAGCTACCCATGGTACGTGCTCCTAAGATGAGAGTTTTTATGGGTAATGGAGAGTTCTTGTTATGTGACAAGAAATGTGCTAAGGTGCAATTGTGGATTCAGGGCTAAGATTTTGTGAATGATTTATATGTTGTGGAATTATGTGATTTGCAAATAGTATTGGGAATGCAATGGTTGGTCACACTTGGGCGTGTAACACATGATTATGTAGAATTGCTCATGGAGTTTCAAGGGAATAATCAATTGGTAGTTTTGCATGGTGTCAAATCAGACCATGACAGTAAACACCAACAGCAGGCAGAATCCGCGTGTCACTCTTTTTTGCTGCAAGAATCTCAAATTGAGGATGTACAGGTTAATTCTGATCTTATTCTTTTAAAGGAGGAATTACCTGACTTACTGTGGAACACTCTGATTGCTTGTCAACATGTCTTTGATATTCCGAAATCATTGCCTCCATTTCGCGATATGGTACATGCCATTCAGTTGACTGATGATTCCAAGCATGTTAAGGTAAAACCTTATAGATATCCTCATAATCAAAAGGCAGAAATAGAAAAATAGGTAGCTGATTTATTGGCTTCGGGTTGGACTCAATTGAGCCATAGTGCTTTTTCTTCTCCGGTTTTGCTAGTAAGAAAACATGATGGCACATGGAGAATGTGTATTGACTATCGGGCTCTAAATGCCTTGACATTTAAAGATGTTTTCCCTATACCAACCATTGATGAGTTACTAGATGAATTTTATAATGCTAAGGTGTTTAGCAAGTTGGACTTATGTTCTGGCTATCATCAAATTCGGATGAAACCTGAAGACATCCACAATATTGCCTTTAGAACCCATGAAGGCCATTACGAGTTCAAGGTGATGCCTTTTGGTCTTACAAATGCACCTGCCACGTTTCAATCTGCTATGAACAAGATTTTTCGGCCTTATCTGAGGAAATTCATCGTGGTTTTCTTTGATGATGTTCTCATCTATAGTTCCTCTTTGGCACAACATGTTATTCATCTTGAGACAGCTCTGAAATGTCTACTTCAACATTCTTTTTATGTTAAGCTCAGTAAGTGTGAGTTTAGGGTTGCTGAAATCTCCTATTTAGGACATGTGGTAACTGCAATGGGAGTTAAGGCTAATCAGAAGAAGATTGAGGCTATGATTCAATGGCCTGTTCCTCAATCAATTAAGCAGTTGCGTGCCTTTTTGGGCCTCACAGGTTATTACCGTAGATTTGTTAGAGGCTATGCATCTATAGCTCACCCTTTAACTGAATTATTGAAGCTGGACAGGATTTCATGGACTCAGGAAGCAGCAACTACCTTTCAATCTTTGAAAACAGCAATGGCTTCTACACCTGTGTTAAGGTTACCTGATTTCACAATTCTTTTTATTGTGGAATTTGATGCTTCTAATGTTGGCGTCGGAGCAGTTTTGTTACAACAAGGGAAGCCAGTTTCTTTTTTCAGCAGGAAACTTGGTCCACGGATGGCAGCATCATCAGCTTATGTTAGGGAGCTCTTTGCCATTACTGAAGCTATCAAACGGTGGAGACATTATCTTCTTGGTTCTCAATTTATAATCAAGACTGACCATAAGAGTTTGAAGGAGTTACTGCATCAAATGATTCACACACCAGATCAACAAAAGTACATTTATAAATTGATGGGTTATAACTTTACCATCGAGTTTAAATCTGGTGCATCTAATATTGTAGCTGATGCTTTGTCTAGGCAATTTCCTGATGCAGAGAGAGTAACTCATTATGCTTTACAATCTGTACCCACACTTGATATATGGGAGCAAATAAAAGAAGAGAATCGCACAGATCCAGAATTACTACAACTTCATAAAGCCATTGCTGAAGGTTCTGGTGTGGATCATGAATTGCACTGCAAAGATGGAATTCTTTTTCGGAAGAACAGGTGTTGGTTGGGTTCTAATTCTTCCTTACGGACAGCTTTGTTAACTGAAGCACATAGTACTCCCATGGGTGGGCATGCTGGAGTGCAACGCACATTTTTACGTCTGTCTGCTTCATTTCGCTGGAAAAACATGCGTAAGGATGTTGTTAAATTCATTCGTGAATGTTCAATTTGCCAACAGATTAAGAGTTCCACACATGCTCCTTTTGGGTTGCTACTACCGTTACCAATTCCGGATGCCATGTTTGATGATTTGACCTTGGATTTTATTATGTGTTTACCAAAATCTAATGGGTTTGCCACTATTTTGGTAGTCATCGACAGATTGTCTAAATATGGACATTTTGGTCCTTTACCTGCTTCTTATACAGCAGCCACGGTGGCTCAACTGTTTTGTGACATGGTGATTAAGCTCCATGGTTTTCCCAGGTCATTGGTTTCTGATAGAGATGCCGTTTTCATGAGTAAATTCTGGCGTCAAATCTTTCACTTGAGTGGCACCAAATTACATGCTAGTTCAGCTTACCATCCACAAACTGATGGGCAAACAGAGGTGACTAATCGTTACATTGAGCAGTATTTACGTGTTTTTTGCTCTGATCAGAATGCACGTTGGTCTCAGTTTCTGTGTTGGGCCGAATTGCACTATAACACATCAGTGCATTCCGCCATTAATATGACTCCTTTCCAGACGGTTTATGGCAAAGCACTGACTTTGATTCCTCCTTATCAGAAGGACTCTGTTAACATTGAAGCTGTAGACATGATGCTTCAGCAACGACAAGAGGTTCTTCATCTCCTCAAGGTGCAGTTACAACGTGCTCAGCAACGAATGAAATGTCAAGCAGATAAACATCGTACAGACAGGAGTTTTGCGGTGGGTGATCAGGTGTTGCTTAAATTGCAACCATATGGCCAGGTGTCGGTTGCTAAACGCGCCCATCACAAACTAGCGAAGCGTTATTTTGGCCCTTTTCGCGTGGAGCAAGTTATTAATCCAGTAGCTTATAAACTAGCCTTACCGGAAGGAAGTTTGATTCATCCTGTGTTCCTACACTTCAGGATAACTTGAATATAACAAGAAAATGTAGAAATCGACTTACAATCTTGGTGTATAACTTAATCAAGCCTAAGGGGGGATTAGGCCTGATAAGAGGTTAATGTATTAACATCGCTAATTGGTGCAATTCTCAATAATTAATATATTATTTTAAAATGAACTATTTTTTCAATATATTAATTTTTAAAATATTGAATATTTTTATTTTTATAAAGATTAATATATTTTTTGGACACACTGATCAATAATTTTTTTTTAAAAAAAATTAATATCATATGACATATTTGAAAGAATAATATAAATTTTTTATTAAAGGGTATTTTTGTTAAAAATAATTATTTTTATCCTATCTAGTATTATATAGTGCATTATCAAACATTGATTATATTATCTTATACAATATCATATCAAACATTAGATAGTATTAAAATCTAATAAGGTATTGTATGATTAGGCCTTGTACTATCATATCTTATATTATCTGACCTTATCATATACTATGCACCAAACATGCTCTAAGTGGCATGCATGATTTCGGGGAAGGGATCCTCTCATATTAAAATGGTCATGTGAAGTTTTTCTATCTCTCTCTCTTCATTAATGATAATTGGATCATACCTATTTAATGCATGTGAAGAGAGAAATAGATACAAAAATTTTAACATGACCAGATCATGTGAATTTTTTTTTTTTGGTTACAGAAAGGGGCAATGCCCCCAAAAAACAAAAGAACAGCAAACAAGAAGGAAGGAAAAAAACAGAACAAGAAACAGCAGAAAACAAAACATCAAACACTAGCAGAAAGCCAGGAACAAGCATCATCCTGTATTTCTCCTAGCAGCCACCTTATTCAGACCCGGATCCAAAAGATCAGCAGCAAGAAGATTTAACAGATCGCTGTGAGGGGAGGAGATTGATTTGAGCCCAAAGGAATCATCCAAAGCCTTCTTCGCAATCCAATCCGCACAGGTGTTGCTACTCCTAGGAATTTTATTCAATAAGACACTCCACTTTTTCATTAAAAAGACTCGAATCTTAGCTACCAATGGCAGCTTTCGAGTATCATTACCATGATTGGTAAGAAGGCAAAACGCTTGAGAAGAATTAGTTTCCAACACTAGTTTCCTCCAGCCATGCTTCCAGGCGAAATCAAGTCCATAAAGGAGAGCCCAAAGTTCAGATGCAGAGGAATGCAAGAGCCAATGAAGGCTGAGAAACCGCCACACCATAATCCATTCCTATCCCTCAAGAGACCACCACAAGCTGCCTGATTACCTTGCACAGCCCCATCCACATTTAATTTCAGAAAGTCCTCCGCAGGCCTAATCCACGATGTAGGAAGTTGAGAGTGAGAAGTTCCTGAAAATGTTTTTTTAAACTTAGCCAAACAGAACCTATTTTCCTCAATTTCTACAGCAATAGCCTTTGAAGGATCCTCAGGACGCTGGAAACCTTCTTCGTGAATTTCCTTATTCCTCCATAACCACAAAAAGTAGCAAGTGGTAAAGAAAGAGTCTCTCCAATCCTTGAGGTTGCTGTTGTTTGAAGTGATATTCAGAATCATCCACTCCCTAAAAGAAATCACAGTGAGGAAACTCGGTGGAAGAGGGTGCAACATGGGCAACAGCCAGCACTTTCTTGCCTTCCAACAATCTCTAAACACATGAAGGCAATCTTCAATCACTTCAGGGCAGAAAGGGAACTTATTGGAACTACCACTCCACTTTGATATTGACTCTCTTGTTACCATTCTATCATGAAGCATTTTCCAGATAAGCATTTTGACTCTTTCCTTGCCTTTCCACTTCCAAATACGGTCCCAACAGTCAATGGGGGAAGGATTGCTAGAATCTAACAAGTTATTGTATGCCAGCTTAACTATGGAATGCTCAGGGTTCCAGTTAGTCTAAGCTATGCTATCCTCCTCGGCTTCATCATCTGGATGAGGAATGGAAAGAATTTTGTTCACCACATTAAGGTCAAAATGGTTCACAAGATAATGCACATTCCAGCCTCCTTCAGAAAGGAAAATACTGTTGCTAATCTTTAAATCCAAAACCTCTTGAGAAGGAAGGGTATGAGTATGAGCAAGGAGGTTTGGGCTGAGACCAGTCCAATTGTCTTTCCAAAAATCAATCTTCTTGCCATTACCTATTTGCCAAGAAGTATTGCTTATCATTTGAGGCCAGACCTTACAAATGCTTTTCCACAAGTGAGAATCATAAGGTTTACTAACTACCTCTTTTAGCATATCTTTTCTCCTGCCATATTTGGATAGCAAGACTTGGACCCAAAGCTGAGATGGAGACTGAACCATATTCCAAGCACACTTTTGGATGAAAGCTTCATTCTGGCTGCGGAGATTGAGAATACCTAACCCACCTTGGATTTTAGGGAGTTGAAGGTGTTCCCAACCGATTGCATGATGCTTCCTATGAACCTCAGTATCTCCCCAAATGAAATTCCTTTGCTTCTTTTCAATTTCTTCACAAATACCCACAGGTAATAAGCTGTTTTGCATGTGGAACATAGGGATAGTGGAGATGACCGATTTTGCTAGAGTCACTCTACCTGCCATAGATAGACACTGATTTTTCCAACCATTGAGCCTATTGTTAACCCTATCCAAGATCATGTGAAATTTTAACATAAGAGGATCCACTCTCCATGATTTCTTGGCGATCCGTTTAGACACGTGGTTTATAATTGCAGTTCAAAAACCACCAACAAGTGGACCATTAATGGGACCCCCAATTGGCAAATTTAATGATGGGTAACCTTATTAAAGTGTGAGGAGCACAGGGAAAATATTGGAAACATATAATGATTTGATTTCTTGAAAACTAAAAGATATGATCATATCGAAAGGTTCATAATGCGATTGTTGAATTGTTTAAAATGGCATTAATTTATTAAAAACCACGGTTTCATATTATAAAGCAGACGCAATGTCAATTTGGCCAATGAAATGTTGGACCACTTTTGTAGTAATGTATTATACTTTAATTTGCGTAGAAAGTTCATCGTTTATCATGTTGTTCAAGAATTCAAGTTATGTACGAATGTTGATGTTGTCACGATATATATTCGATTGTTTAATTGATCTAACCCTCCAATGTGTTAAATTAACATGCACTCTATCCCATCCTCCTTCTTTGAGCTTGTAAATTTAGAACTCTTGAAGACTAGAACTCTCAAGTTGAAAATTGATGAATGAGATTGAACAGAGGGTGTTTATTATAAACATATCCTTGCCATTCTATCTTCTCGTTAAAGTCCCGTTACTTGAGTATCAAACAAAATAGACACGAAATTCTAAAATCTATATTACACTGCATATTGTTTGGCCCTTTGGGCTAGCTAGTTTATAACCTTTAAAGTACAATGCCATAAATTTAAGTTGTGATAACTTCTTAACATATAAAAAATTACTTTTTATAACAATATTTATGAAATGATTGTTGATAAATTTTTTTTTTAAGAAAAGTCAATTAATGTAATATTTATTAGATGGTCAAGGGAGTATAAAAATCTAGGAAGATCTTTACTAATGAATTAAATAAGAAACTATAAGTTTATCAAAAAAAATAATAATTAAGAAACTACAATAGTATATATATAACATCACATTTTTAGCTTAGACCTTAAGATAATGAATTTATAAATATCATTTTTTATCAGTATAAGATTTCATCACCCACATTAAAATTATCATATTTAATTTTTAGCTTGCCTCTAAAACCTAAACAAGTGAACTCCTAGACAGCCACGATTTTTTGACGTTATATGTGTATCTAAGCTTAAAATTCAAAGACTAATTAATACTTTTTGATGGACAAGCATAGTGGCAACAGGCAACCCCATGCACAAGGCTCTATGACATCCAAAAATAAGGATGAAGACCGATTATACATAACCTTATCTTGTAAATTCACCCTCTTTGTTTGACAAACATCTTAAAAAAAAGCAATAATATTGAGATCTTATAGGTAGATAAAAATGTGAATTCTAGACATGCCACTTGCATGTAAAGAGGACAATATAGTGTATATATATGTGTGTGTATAATTTTTTATTCTTGTATTGTTATTTTAATGTTAAGTATATCCATTTTAAAATCATGAGGAGACCTATAACAATCTAAGAGTAATTCTCTAATATATGGGTTTATCATTTATCATTTAATATGATCACAAAAACTTTCCTACACACACAATATTTTGTGGGGCCCGCAGCAAAAAAAAAAAATTCTGGCACGCAAAACGAATCTCTATAACATAACACAATCATCTTTCCTACAACATAACTCTTATAAAACCCTTTATTAAAAGAGAGAAATCATTATAAGAAGAAAAGTTTCACTTGTACTGCTTTAATATTTTATATAAATATTAGAAATCATGAAAAAGAATTTAAATACATTTATTTAACTCAAATCAATTTTATTACACGTTCCAGTGTCAGACAAAATAGGGTTCAAAGGCATAAATTTCTTTACCGTAACTTTACTATAAAGTTTTATTGGTGGCCGTCTTTTTGTCAATTTGTTGTTTGGTCTCTTTCTCTATTCCCATTTCTCCATGTTGCCGAACTTACCTGTTCTCTAGGGAACATTTATTTAAGTTGGTTTTCTTCTCTATCCTCTTGATAGGTATGCATAGTATAAATTAAGGGTTAATTACAAAATAAAAATTGTAGCAACATTACCCTCCCCAAAAAAAAAAAACAAAAAAACGATTGAGAGAGCAAGGTAAATAGTTTGTCTTTTCCCTCTTATTTTGTGATTATTGTTTTCATATCATTATTTTTGCTACTCTTATGGCTTCGTATCATCATTATTAAAATTTTAATGGTATTAATTTAATAACTCGTGATTATGCAACCTATGCATAATGCATGATAAAAACAGAAAGAGCATGCATGAAGTGTTGTGCCATTGATGACCAATAATTCACAATCACAGTGATTTTAGATGTACCAAATTATAGTAGCTTAGTACATGAGAACATGTATTTGATCCTCCCTAATATTATCTTTGGGAATGATTTAAAATTTTAATCATAGATCCGCCCTGAACTTTGGATTAGTCCACATATATAAGAAATCTATAGGATTATTGGGATATTCTCCAATATATATATATATATATATATATATATATATATATATATATATATATATATATGGAAATATTTTTTTTATGTTGTAAGAAAGTAGTTACCTCATGTTGTAGAAATAAAATTACAAGTGGGACCTACATGTAAGAGAAGAGAAAAAAAAAAGAGTGGTGGGATCCACCCTATAAAATGAGATAAATATAACCAATATATATGGGTTTTATGTTTATTATGTTGTAGGAAAAGTGATTGTGTAATGTTATAGAGATTCGTTTTGCGTGCCATATTTTTTTCTTTTTTTTGTTTTAAAATGTGTGGGCCCTACAAAATATTGTGTGTGTAAGAAAGTTTGTTATGTTATGTTAAAGTAGGAAATGAAAACCCTATATATATATATATATATATATATATATATAGGGATATATGCAGCTTGAGATAAGTTTATCTCCGGCTAGCCCCAAAACTAGCTTGAGATACGTTTATCTCCGGCTAGCCCCAAAACTACGTCGTTTTGATTAATGAAGGGTGTTTATGTAATTTTAGGTGAATTAATGAAGGGTGTTTTAGTAAAATGCATGTGATAGAAAATTAAATAAAATTACAATAACATCATTCATTAATTCACCTAAAATTACATAAACACCTTTTATTAATCAAAACGACATAGTTTTGGGGCTAGCCGGAGATAAACTTATCTCAAGCTGCTTGAGAAATGTTTACCTATATATATATATATATATATATATATATATATATATATATATATATATATATATATATATATATATATATATCCTTTTCCCGGATATAGTGTAGAAATTGACAAAATGACAATGGTGATGGAGGAAAAGTTTGGCCAGTCAAAAACTAAACTAACAAGTCAGAGGAAAGGATCAAGATGGATATAGTGTGATAAATTGATCAAATCGTCTAAAGATTCCTTTTGAAGCACGCACATGGTTTATTCTCCTGCAAGAGCATACATTCAAATTTGTCGCCTTCTTCCAGTCTATAAAGTTGAAAATTGAGATTCCATTAAAAAAAAATTAACCTTTTCTTTGGTTTGTATTGGGTTAGTAGAAAGTGCTAAAAATGTTAAATGTAATAAAAATATAATTATATATTAATTTAATTAAAAATATAATTTTAATTCATTATCAATTTTTACAATATTATCTATCAACATGTGTTTATTTTTTATTACTATATTTAGTCTGCAGTATTATGCATATGTTAATTTATTTATTTTTTTAATTTGTAAGATGATAATAATAGAAAATAGCTTTATAAGTGAATTATAATTATATAATAAGAAATTAAAAATAGTTGTAAATACAGATTACTAAGTTTATATATATATTTTTTTGGTAAATAAAGCATTATATATTTAATTCTTTAAGTGAATATATTATAAATGTTTACAATTTAATTCTTTTTATATTATCTTAACTATTTGAATAAGAAACTAATAATGATGTTTACAAAAAAAATGATAATTAAAAAATTAATTTTTTATTTATAACACACACATACACACATATATATACATGTGTATGTTGGATTTTTGACCCTTTTACCATTCATTAATTAATTAATAACTATTTTGTCCCTTATTCAAGATTATCTTGAAAATCGACCACACACAAATCGAAAACAAAAAAGAAAAAGAGAGAGAGAATAGACACAGCGATTTACCCTGGTTCACCCAATTTAGGCTACGTCCAGCTGGTTTGTACTATATTCACCTCACTGTCACTCGTTACAAGTCACTCGGTTAACAAGGCAAATATAAATAGGATTAGAAAACCATAAAAACAGCTATTCATGGGCCCAAGCCCAAACTGCTAAGAAAATTAAAATAAATCAGAGGCTCGCAACAGTGCCTAGCCTCTACGGGCCGGGGGGCGCTGTCCCCCGGACCCCCAATTGCCTTTCTGCTGACCCCGACAACTAGGGTTATCATCAATATGCGAAGTATGAGCCATACCCAACATTCTCCCACTTGGTGAATGCTTCGCATGTTTCTTCAATCCCAATACAGTTGTACATCATTCAAACTTCTCTGAAGTCACTGCCTTGGTTAGAAAATCAGCATTGTTGACCTTTGTGTCAACCTTCTCCGGCAATACAACCTTGTCTTCAATCTTCTCTATGATGAAGTGATACTGTATGCCGATATGCTTGGTCCTCGCATGGAAACCTGGGTTCTTAGCCAAGAAAATGGCGCTCTGACTATCACACCCAACGATCATCTCTCCTTGTGCAAAGCCAAGTTCTTTGCACAACCTCCGTAACCAAATAGCCTCCTTAACAGCATGTGTCAAGGCCATGTACTCAGCCTCTGTAGAAGATAAAGCAACAGTGCTCTGCCACTTACTCATCCAACTGATAACTCCGCCAAATGAAGAAACAACATATCCACTTGTAGACCTTCTACTATCAATGTCACCCCCCCCCCCCCCCAATCAGCATCCACAAAGCATCTCAGCTCTAATAATGTCTGTCCCCTTGAGCCCTTCAAGCCTTCATAGCATAACCCAAGGTCAGACGTACCACGAAGATAACGGAACACATGTTTCACAGCTGTAACACCCCGTGTATATCCGGTTTGTTAACATACTATCGTATTAAGCCACGCTTAGTTAAAGTGCGGAATAAATTTTTCTTTAATTAAATTATGACGTCATTATACTTAGCCAAGTTGATTACTTAATCATTTTCATAAAATATCGCCTGTATGTAAATTGCAAGACAGCTAACTGAAATACCTCATTACATAAATAAAGTGAGTATCTAAGTCACGGGACTACAACACATAACCGGACAATATCCTGATACATTATTACAACTGAAGTCTAAAAAACATAAAGTCAAACCAATGTGGCATGGACAATCTTCATGCTCACCAAATAAGGCCATAAATGCCCAACAGCAGTCTCAACAGCAACAATAATATAATGAAGCTAAAAGCATGAAAGTAGTAAATAGGATCCAACATCCACTCATAACAGCATGTTAGCATAAGCAGCATAAAACATGTATCAACTAAGCTCTGGCCTCCTGCCACCCGAGGTCTCAACCCCTGGGTTACCTGAACCTGAAATAAGCATCCCCAAACGTGGGGTGAGATCTCTAAACAAGAAATCTCAGTAAGACAATGGGTCCTCAAGGATCTTCCACCACAAGCTCACTTACATGTGCAATATAAGTTCCAAAAATAGTTCAACGGTATAAGTTCCAAAACTCAATGCAGTGCAACAGATATTCATGCATGTGTGTTTAAACTGTTCTACTGGCCAGAGAAATGCAGGAATATGTTTATTACCTATAGTTAGTACAAGGAACATCGCTTGCACCTCACCCACAGCCTCACCATCTTGTATGTACTACATACTCAGGCTTAACGTATAGGTGGAACACCACATGCATATCATAAAGGCACTCGCATATAACAGCTCAACAACATTTATCAAATAATACATGAAAACAACATCATGCATATAAACCATCCCACCATGTGACATGGTGGAACCAACAATGGCAAAGCCGAGTACACGAAAGCTTACCTTGCAAGCTCACAATCCTATGCCAAGAGTCCACACAGCTCAAGTCCAACACACAGCAGAATCACAATCTGTTTTGGACCAGCAATCGTATCAATTACCAAAGCTCATACGTATAAACACAAAGACTACGTTTTACTTATACGGTTTATGTCTTAAGGCTTCACACAAAGCCACAAGCCCTTAACCACTTAGGTTTTGACTTAAACAACTTATTATAGAAGTACCACTTCATCAAACTAGGGTCCACAAACCCAAACAAGACCTCTGTATGAACAGTACCCTACTGTTCATCTAAAACCCAGAATATCCGGATATATGTCGGGGACATATCTGGATATCAATATCTGGATATCTCACTGCAATGTCCGGATATCAATATCCGGATATCCAGGACCCCATATCCGGATATCAATATTCAGATATTCACAACCAAATATCCGGATATTTCACGACAGAACGCAGATTCTGCATTTCGCGAAAATCCAAACCAAAGATCCAACTTTTCACCCATTAAGACGTGAAAGCATGCATCTTTACTATGCTCTAAGTTCATATATCAGTTGGTTACTTGTTTAGCTTATTAAACATGCCAAGACACCTCTTTTACTCAACAAAACTCATGATCAAAGGTTCAACACTTACCCAAGGCTTCAAACTCAGCAAGGGAAGGCTCTTGGAGCTCACTTGAAGCTCCTAAAGATTCTGACTTGGTCCCAAACACGAAAATGGTGCTCAACAAGGTTCTTTCCTCACTAAAAATGGCTTCTTGAGCCAACAACAACAAGGCACAAGCTCTCAACTAACTCAAACCATGAAGTCAGCCTCACCACTCTCCACACAGAAGCTGGACATTCAGAAAAAAGCTACTTCTCACCCTCACAATGCTACACACAAGTTACAAGTAAGAAGTGTGAATAATCAAGTAAAAATGGCAACTTGGCTTACAAGAGGTGGAGGAAGGCAATGGAGCAATGTTTTCTGGTCAGCCACCACAAAGACTCACCTAGCAACAGAATTTCTAGGGTTTTGTGCCCAAAGAATGAGTATTTATAGGCCACTTAAGGTTTAATCGCGCAGTATTATCGTTAATTGCTACGCTTAGTATTTTGATCCCATACTTTGGAATTTGATCCTACTCGTTTTTCTAAGATTTTTCATATTTTTATTTTATTTTTTGGAGCACCTTTTCGGTATGCGCTTTTCCATAGCCAGTATCAGTTCTGGCACTAGTTCTCATTATTTTGACTTGAAACTCGTTTTACTAGTCCTATATAATATTCTAGTAATTATCATGTACTTATTATAATTTTCCGGAATACTTCACCGGTACGCATTTATACCGGGTAGCAGAACCGGTATCTGCACTTTTCGTCAGAAAAGCAACTTTCAGCATTATTACTCACTTACTATAATTATTAGAGCCTCATAATAATTATTAGGGTCAATTATGGAATTATTTCCTAATTATCACATTTAATTAATTAATCTCCTTAATTAACGGTGCGGGTTCTTACAACAGTCGTCCAATGCTCCTTTCCTGCCTTGGACATATACCTGCTCAATACTCCCACTGCTTGAGCAATATCAGGTCGAGTACAAATCATGGCATACATCAGACTCCCAACTGCATTAGCATAAGGAACTGACGTCATCTCCTTTTTTTCTTCTTCAGTCTTGGGACACTGGTCAACCGATAACTTAGAACTAGTAGACATGGGAGTCAACGCAGGCTTGCAGTTAGTCATCTTGAATTTCTTCGAAAATCCTCTATATATTTCTGCTAACTTAACCATAATCTTCCTTTGTCATGCTCCCTCTTAATCTGCATACCCAAGATCACATTTGCAGCGCCTAGATCTTTCATTCCAAACTGCTTTGCTAGCAGTCCTTTAACAGTGTTGATCATCTTCAAACTATTTCCAACGAGTAACATGTCGTCAACATACAAAGTTAGAATAGCAAAGCCTTCTAACCTTTTCACATAAACAAAGTGATCAGCATCACAGCGGTCCAAGCCAAGCTTCACCATATAAGTGTCGAACTTCATGTAACACATCCTCGGGGACTGCTTCAGACCATACAAAGATTTATTCAGCTTGCAGACTAGCTCCTCTTTGCCTCTTGCAATGAACCCCTCTGGTTGCTTCATGGAAATAACCTCCTCCAAATCACCATGAAGGAAAGCCGTCTACACATCCAGCTGCTCCACCTTTAGGTCATATGCAGCTGCTACAAACAAAATCGGTCGTATGGAATTTAACTTCACAACAAGTGAAAATACCTCACCATAATCAACCCCTTATGTATGTGAATATCCCTTTGCAACCAATCGTGCCTTGTAGCGCTCAATCTCCCCATTGGCACCAACCTTCTTCTTGAACACCCACTTGCAACCAATTGTTTTTCGGTCTGCAGGTAGATTCACCAAACTCCAAGTTTGATTTTTCATCAGAGACTTCATCTCTTCTTTCATAGCTTCCTCCCACTGTTTGGCATCCTCCGAGCTCCTAGCTTGTTTCATAGTGCTCGGATCATCACCTGTAATACTAAATGCACAAACATCATCACTAGCACACAGGATATAATCTTCAGGTGTATACCTCTCAGATGGTCTTCTTTCCCTCGTGGATCTCCTTAGCACTAGTGCTTCAACCTCAGCCTCGGTTTCAGAAAATTCATCCTCTTCCTCATTATATTCAGCAGCTTCAGAATTCAAATTTCCCAATTCAACCTGTGAGCTTATTGTATCCTCTTTCAAACCCACATCCAACTCCACTGTCTGTGACTTTTCATGAGCTTCTGGAAAAATTTGATTCAACTTAGATTCCCTGAATATGTCTTTTCTGTAAGTTACACTTCTAGTATCCGGATTCCACAACTTATAACCTTTGACGTCATCCTTATACCCAATAAAGATACACTTTTTAGATTTACTGTCAAGCTTGCTTCTTTTCTCCTTGGGTACGTGCATATATGCTTCACAGCCAAACACTCTGACATGAGATACGTTTGGCCTTTTTCCAAACAGTTCTTCATACGGAGTCTTCTCCTTCAAGGCCAATATAGGAGATTGGTTCTTCAAATAACAAGCAGTAGCCACTGCCTCTGTCCCAAACTCAGTTGCCAAGCCTGCACCGCTCAACATACTCCGAGCTTTCTCCATGAGAGATCGATTTAACCTCTCTACCACCCCATTCTGTTAAGGTGAGTAAGGCGTAGTCTTCTGCCTTACAATTCCATTGCTCGCATAAAACTGGTGAAATTTTGTTGAACAGAACTCCCCTCCATTGTCAGTTCTCACCACCTTGATTTTTCGATCAAATTGATTTTCCACCAAAGCCTTAAACTCGCGGAACTTATCGAAGAATTCATCGTTGCTACGCAAGAAATATAACCACACATGTCTTGAAAAATAATCAGTAAAAGAAACATAATACCTTGATTTTCCATTTGATGCTACAACTATGGGGCCGAACACGTCGCTGTGTATCAGGTCTAGAATCCCCTCAACTCTTCCTCCTATGGAATCAAAAGATACCCGATTTTGCTTCCCTTGCAGGCAATACTCGCAAAATCCAAACCCCATAGAGCAGCTCAGAATTCCATCCACTAGTTTCTTTGATGTCAGAGTATCAGACCTTTTCCTCCAATATGCCCTAGCCTCCTATGCCATAACATAGCAGTGTCCTCCTCCGCCTGTTCTGAAACATAACTTTCACCACTGAATACTGTGCTACCCAGCAGTTTCCACAATTTACCATGACGCTCTCCTCTTGCAATAACCAAAGCTCCTCGAGTCAGCTTGCAAGAATACTTGTCACTGCTAAAATTAATACCAGCATCTGCCATACTACCAACGGAGATCAGATTTCTGGTAAGCCCCGGAATATGCATCGCACCTGGCAGATTCTTGACTGTTCCGTCACTCTTCTTCAGCTTTACCTTTCCACGCCCCACAATAGCATGAGTCGTTTCATCTCCCATTCTAACTGTACCGCCATAATATGATTCATAGGTGCAGAACCACTCCCTATGAGGTGTCATATGAAACGATGCTCCAGTGTCAATAATCCAGTCATTACAGTCACTATGACTATCAAACGCCATGTACAGGTCCCCTGTACTATCATCATCCTTCTTTGTACCCGAAGCAGGAGGTTGTGAAACATCCCGCTTCTCAGGACCTACGCTTTTACTTCTGTAATTCCTTTTCAAATGTCCAACCTTTTGCACTTCCAGCACCTCATTTCAGATTTATCAGATTTATCACGGAACTTTGACCGTCCCCTCGATCTTCCTCTGTTACCAGACTTTGATTTGTCACCACTCCTCCCACTAGCAACCAAAGCCTCATTGATGGTACCTTCAGAACCTACCCTTCTCGTCTCCTCAGACAATAAGGCAACAACAACCGTCTCAAGTGACAGTTTATTAACACCAGTACCAATTGACACAATGATGTGCTCCCAAGAGTTGGGCAGCGAACACAACAAGGTGCAAGCTTTGTCTTTCTCATCCAGATTGATGTCTATAGAAGAAAGTTCGCACAAATAGTATTAAATTCATTTAAATGAGCAGAGAAAGAACCGCCTTCACTCATTCGCAGATTATACATCCTCATTCACAGGAACAACTTGTTCACGAGTGACTTGCTCTGATAGAGACCTCCTAGCTTCGTCCAGAGATCCTTCGCGGTCTTCTCAGAAGTTACATTCACCAGAACGTTATCTGCCAAGCATAACCAGATCAAGTTTCGCGCCTTTCGATCTTCTCTGGTCCATGCCTTCAACTCCTTTGACTTGCCTTCACCTGACAGGTTTCGTTGGTACCGATGGCTTATCATCTTCGATCACGTACCACACGTCCCTGTCAACTAGCAGAGCCTCCATCTTCAGCTTCCATAACTCGAACCCTTTTCCTCCGAACTTTTCAACCTCGACTCGTGATTGGCTAGTCGAAATCCTCTCTAGATCAATTTCACATTTTTCTTAATGCAAAGAAAAAACCACAAATCGCGAAACCCTAATCTGTCACAGGAACCCCGGTCGCAGAACCAAATCCCTTGATACCAAAATGTTGGAAATCGACCACACACAAATCGAAAACGAAAAAGAAAAAGAGAGAGAATAGACACAACGATTTACCCTGATTCACCCAATTTAGGCTATGTCCAGCTTGCCTGTACTATATTCATCTCACTGCCACTCGTTACAAATCACTCGGTTTACAAGGCAAATATAAATAGGATTAGAAAAATCTAACAGCAGCTATTCATGGGTCCAAGCCCAAACTGCTAAGAAAGTTAAAATAAATCAGAGGCCCGCAACAGTGCCTAGCCTCTACGGGTTTGTTTCATTCAATCAATGCTTTCACGCTTATTCGGAATATTTAATCGATTAAATATAAGTTTTAATCGATTAAATCAATTAAGAGAGATATTTAATCGATTAAGAGGAATATTTAATCGATTAAATCTTCAAGTCAACCATTTTTGCCTGTTTTGACTGTTTAATCAATTAAATCTTCAAGTTAATCGATTAAATGAGGCAGATTGGTAGATAGTTTTAGATGAAGAGTAAAATGGTTATTAATTAATTAATGAAGGACAAAAAGGACAAACAGCCTGTGTGTGTTTTAAAAAGTTTGATGCTCAAAATAATGTGTAAAATAGATTATATAATAACAAAAACGGTCTACCAAAAAAAAAAAAACAACAACAACTGCGAAACTAGAGTGAAAATAACGGGACGTAAGAAAAAAACTTATATTACTGGGGGCAGATTAAATAGCTTTTACAATTTTAAAAATTTTGCGAAAATTAACAACTTAAAAAAGAAATGAAAGGCGCTCCATAATTGTAGTCCTTAGATGATGGTATAAAAAACATTTTCACAAAAAAATAATAATAAAACCAGATTTTATATACAAAAAGCGACATATGTGTATATATAACTTTAGATTAATGTTTCTCATATTATATGAGATAATTTTATTTTTATATATAAATAAAAATATGTGTATCCCATATAGGGCCATATGAAGATAAGAAAGAGAAAAAACAAACTCTAGACAACATTTATGTATGTATAAAAGATAAAATTATATGTTATCAAAATTCATCTCCTATAATATAAAAAATATTAATCCCATATGACTTAAATAATAGTAATATACAAAACAATTATTATTAGTTTATTACCTAGTTGGCTAGTTATCCCGGAAATTCAGCGTTTTTCTAGAACTTCTAGATGCATGCAGCAAAACTTCTCTATTTGATATATTATTTGTCTATAAGTGAATGCCTTTTTTCTTTTCTTTTTCTACATTTTTTTTTGGTAAGCTTCTTTTTTTACATTTTAAATAGTATTTAGATTAACTTATTCATATTTAAAATAATTTAAAATTAAATATTCATAATATTTTTGAAAATTTTAAGAAAACTCAGTCATGTTATTAGTATCTACTATTCTAGAAGAGCATATATATATATATATATATATATATATATATATATATATATATATATATATATATATATATATATAGATTTGATTTTCTCATATTGCATGAGAACTCAATTCTCATGTTGTGACTCAACTAGTGGTGGGCCTCACATTTATTAGAAAAAAAAAAGAAAAAAAAAATTTTTACACGCAAATCAAAAAATCACAACATGAGAATTGAATTCTCATGCAACATGAGAAAATGTTTTCCTATATATATATATATATATATATATATATATATATATATATATATATATATATATATATATATATATACACACACAAAAAGCTACATCTTTTATCAGTTTTTTATGAAGATTAACAAAAACCAAATACGTATAATTGTTTTGAAAAAAAAATCATAAATAAAAATTTAACGGGAATATTTTGACTATTTTATTAAAAGTGAAGACTTTTCAATCTCAGCTGATAATTAATAAATAAATAAAAGGAAAAGCAAATCATTCTCTGAGAAGCCACCTCTTTAACCTATTTTTCTTTTTGAATTTTTCCAATAACGTATAATGGTAAAGGAAAAAGGACAGAAGCAACTTGAGGTGAATTGAAATGATTTGAAGCTATGTGATTTGAGCTCATAATTAGACAACGTGCAATGAGACTTTCCATCCAAATAGCACTTATTTCAAAATTGACTGTTGGACCAAATTTCCTTTTTTCTTTTTTTTTTCACTGCGCTCTGAAATTTAAGCAATGAAAAGAGAGAAAAAAAAAAATGCAAGATAGGATATTCCTTCCATGCAATTTGAGTTATAATAAATATCAAACCATCTCTAGTCATCCAGTGGTTTCTTATATTATTGCTTCTCTCGTGAGCCTTATGACTGACATTAAATTCAATTCCCCCCTCAATTAAACACAACACCAAACAAACAAACAAAAATGAAGAAAAAAAAAAAAATTAGCAAGTGCGCACTGCATAGCCTCTCCTTTAATTCGTATAAGGACCGATTTAATCACACACAATCGTAAAATAAAACAAAATAAAAAAAAGTACACACGATTTATCCTAATTCACTTTAATACAGGATTATATCGAACAAGTTTATTACTATATTCTTCTCAAAACATTCCTTATAATATATTCAAAAGTAAAGCCCATTTTAAAAAATATGGTCTCACTTTTATTCGTTACCAAAAAAAAATCATATTAAATTTTTTTTTGGGACTAAATTGAGTTTTCATTAAATTTTTGAAGGACTATATTTTCAAAGAATTAAAACTGTAGAGGGATCAAAAGTTGATCTTTTTTTTTTGTAAATGGCGAAAATGAAGACCGTATTTTTATTAGAGACCAAAATGGACTTTACTCTATATTCAATTATAACAGAATATATATAAAATTAGAAAATTTTGTTTATTTCACATGTGTTAAGAGAATGAGTATAAAGTATGAACCATAAAAAGAAAATTCAAAAGAAAACAAAAGTCATGGGCCCTGTTTGAATACTATTTTTAAAAATAATTTTTTGATTTTAAGAATAAAAAAATTCATTTGATAAGACCTGTTTTATAAAAAAAATTAAAATTAATTTTTTATTTATTTTTAAAATTAAAATTAGAGAACATATCTAAATTATGTTTATTTTATATTTTAATTTAAAAAAATACATATTTTAATAACTATTCTATAAAACAATTTTGAGAAGAAGAAAAAATGGAAACACAATCAAACAAATTGATGTTCTTGCTTCCTTAACTCATTGGTGGATTCAAACTTAAAAGACATAATAATTTTCTCTTTTGGTGGGTCAGTTTGACTGAATTGATATAGGGTAAGGCTGGGGACCATTCACACAATTATTCTATATTATTAGTTGCCATTAGGTCTGTTTCTTGAACTCTGTATGTGTTTGATTCTTTCCTGTTTTTTCCAACTGAGATTGCACTTTTACTTTTTTTTCTCCTTTCTCCACTATCTTGTCTGTCAGGAAGAACTGCAGGCTTCCATAAACTTGCCATACTCCACTACCCTTTTCTGCACCCAATTTGGAATTTAAGTCTCCCACCTTTATAAATTTTATTTATTCATCACTTCCTCTTGGATATGCAATTTATAGTGGTCCATTTCTCATACCTCTTCCATCCTATTTCCCACTAAGCCTCAGGCACCACTTTCTAGTTTCTACCCCTTGTCTCATTACTTCTTCTTGTGCTATCTCAAGGCTTTTTTAGTAGCCAAATGAGAGGGGGAAAAAAAAAGTTTGTTACTTTCTGACACCATCTTTATGGCATTAGTGTTTTAGTGCCTCAAAAATGCTTGTCTTGTATTGGCCACACCTAAAGCCTCAAACTTTAAGCCTCACAACATCATATCTCGAGAACCCACTTTTTTCTTTTTTCTTTTCTGTCACTTTGAAGTTCCATTAGAGATTATAACAACTATTTGCTTCTTTGGCCCTTTGGAATCTTCAGTTTCTTTCCATGAACAAACCCCAAATTGAAATTGCCATTCCTCAGTTGTTTAGATGCCCCATCAGTCTAGACTTGTTCGAAGATCCAGTGACTTTATGCACAGGCCAAACCTACGACAGGTCAAGCATAGAAAAATGGCTAGCTGCAGGTAATCTCACATGTCCTGTAACAATGCAGAAGCTTCATGATCTTTCTATTGTTCCCAATCACACTCTACGCCATTTGATTGATCAGTGGTTTCAATTGGATCCCCAATTTGACCCTGGTAACTCTGCTACTGTTGATTATTTAACAGCAATAAAGCACACCCTTGAATCTGAAGAGGCCACCTTAGAAAACAAGCTCCAAGCACTTGAGAAAATTAGAGTTCTTTCTGATGAGTATTGTTCTTTCAAAAAATCTTGTTTCCACCAATTGAGTCTCTTGCCTCTACTTTTGGAACTAGTTTTTGGAAGAGAAGATGCTCAACTCTCAAAAATTCACATGGAATTCACGGACCTAGCACTTTCTTGCATTCTAAAATTGTTGCCTCTTGTGAGTTTGGAGCCTCTAAATATGATCAAAGATGAGTCTAAATTAGCAACATTTCTGCTATTATTTGAAAGGGGAACTAGCTCGGTTAAGACTAGTTTATGTCATGTAATAGATTCAACGGCAGCATTGCAGACAGAAGAGGTATGCTATGTGCTTGGAAACTCTCACAAACTACTGCATGAGATTATTCTACTTGTTAGCCAAAATTGTGAGGTTTCTAAGGCTGCAATCAAATCCTTGTCAGCATTATGTTCCTTGCAATCTAATAGAGATAGTTTAGTGAAGGCAGGAGCAATAGATGGAATCATAACATACATTTCAGGTTCTGAAACAAGACAGAAAAACATGGCTCCACTGGCAGTGGCAATAATGAAGAAACTTTTGGTGCTAGAGAGTGCTAAAGAGGCATTGGTGAATCACCCAAATGGTATTCAAACTTTGGTGAAAATGGTTTTCAGGGTATCTAATCAAGAGTGCAGTGAGAGTGCTGTTGGGATACTTTCAATTCTTTGTCTTGATTTCGGGCGTGCAAGAGAGGAAGCCATTGAGTCTGGAATTTTGACTCAGTTGTTGTTTCTTCTGCAGAGTCAGTGTGGAACCAAAACCAAAACCAAGGCAAGAATGCTGCTCAAGTTGCTAAGATCCAAGTGGAATGAGGAACCAAAGTAGGTGTAGATTGTGAAATGTGAATAATAAAATATCATTAATCACTATTTGATGACTATGTGGGGTCTTATTGTGGGCTTGTGGCTGTGCAGTATTTGTTCCCATTTACTTCGTGATCTTTGAATATATATATAATCAGGAATTTAAAACTAAGTTTTGACCTCTTTTTCTTTTTTATTTATTTATTTATTTATTTATTTGGAGAATTTGACCTCACTTTCTAGAATTAGGGAGCGCACACAAGTAAAATATCCTTTACTTGTACGGTTTGATTGCATCCTGCAAATTTTCTTATATTTGATGGAGATGATGAAAGAATTCTAGCTCTGAAGTTTTACTGGCCTAAAATGTTATGCTGTTATGCTATTATAGAGGTTTATAGAAATTTTCAAGTCATGTAAAAATTTAGCTTTTATTTGATTGAAAAGATAAAGTAAAGGAGATGTTCTAAGATATACCGCCAAACAATAAAATTGGGCAGAAATATAAAATAAAGAAAGAATTCATTCTCTCATATTTTATTTAGATTGTAGGAGCACATTATTACTTCACCTGGTTTATGTCAAGGAAATAGTTATCTAGATTGGTTTTCTAAATATCTTTTAGACTATTCTGTTGAGAATATTTTTTTTTTTTTAGTTTTTTCAAGCTCTCCCCCGGTATTTGATCTTTGTATTGGGCTGATTTGTCTTTATCTTGTAATTTCAGAACGATTTTATTAAATTAATCTCTTTGGGATGTTATTATTAACCCCCTTAGATTACCACAAAAAAAATGTTTCTGCAACAAATAAGTTATATTCATTTATTCCCAAAAAACGTCATTTTAGGATTTAAATCTTAAAAAAGTATAAATATAAAGACTATTATAACTCTGAAATAAATTAAAATTACAAAAAATATCATGATTTCTGTCCCAAAATGATGTCGTATTGGGCTTACTGCAAATAAATTATCTCCGGTGCAGAAAAAATGAAAAAAAAATATGTATTACCATATCAAAAAGAAAAAAAAATAAAAAAAAATAATTATAGACACGGAGAAATATAAATATATATATTTTTTATGAGTTTTATAAGAGTTATGTTGTAGGAAAAGTGATTGTGTTATGTTATAGAGATTCGTTTTGCGTGTCGGGGTCTTCTTCTTTTTTTGCTGCGGAACACACAAAATATTGTGTGTGTAAGAAATTTTTTGTGATCATGTGAAATGATAGATGATAAATTTTTTTTTATTTGATAAAGTATGAATAGTGCCAAAAATATTTTCACACCTTGTCCTTAGATGTCATTGTGTACTATACCATTCCATTCTCGATGATGTGATGTTTGGCAGAGTCGGGCGGAATTGATGTTGTAACCTCCAATGTAGTACAAAGCAATGCTGAAGTGACTCAAGTGAGTATTAATTTTAATTTTTTTTGTCCTATATTTAATATTTTGGCCTCTCAAGATTTACATAAACCTTTAATTATATGCATTATATTTATTTTTTATTATATAAAGAGTTAGTAATAAAATTACATTACAATTTTACCTCCCTCCAAAAATATTTCTGACTCCCCAATTGGTGCAAACTACAATCACTAAGAGTATGCATGAAAACTATTTTATTTCCAAACATTATTTTTAAAACAATTAATTTCTATTTAGGTGCTTTGGAATCGTTTTTTAGGAAAAAATATATTTGATGACATATTCTATTTTTATTTAAAGAATGAGAATTGCGTTTGACAATACAATAAATAAAAAAATAAAAAATAGATTACCAAAAAAAAAATCATTCATATTAAGCTTAAAAGTTTTCCGATCATCACTTTCCTTTTCATATGGTTGTGGCATAGTGGCGGCAGTGGTAGCGTGGTAATGGTGAAGGTAGTGTTGCGGAGATGGTGGTGATAATGGTGGTGGTTGTTGGTGACAGTCGTGGTAGTAATGGTAGTGGTGGTGGTAATGGTGACACGATGGTAGTGATGGTAGTGATGACAGGGGTGGCATCGTGGTGATGGTGAAGGTAGTGGCTGCGGAGATGGTGGTGATAATGGTGGCGATGGTGGTGGTAATTATGGCGATAGCGTGGTGATAGCAGTGGCGATGGTGGTGGTGGTTGTTGGTAACAGTGGTGGTAGTAATGGCGGTGGTGGTGGTGGTGGTGATGACGACTATAAAACCCTGTGTGCACCCGATGTATTAAACATCTAAGTGGTAATAAGCGTAGCTCAATAAATGCAGAAGCTAAAAATTTCCAATTATGATTCATTCAAATTAACCGAGTGAATCTTTTTCAAAACTGCCTGTAAGTAAATTGCAATAAATAACTAAACTGAATAACCTCATAATATGAATAATGTATTAAGTCATGGAACTACAACACGTAGACCAGACATGTCCTGATACAATAATACAACTCCAGGCTAAGTAAACACAACTTATTCAAATGTGGCATGGACAACCCTCATGCTCACCAAATAAAGCAACATAATCATCAAGTCATGTCTCAAGTACAAAAGCCACAAAGATATAACAACAAGGCAGAAATCATAATGACAAAGCACGGTGCATGCATCAGCTCAACTCCACTTCGGCCTCCTACCACTAGAGGTCTCAACCCTTATAAGTACCTGTACCTGAAAATGTGCCCTACACGGGGTGAGATCTCTAACAAAAAATCTCAATAAGACAAGGGGTCCTAAAGGATCTCTCCGCTCCAAGCTCACTTATATGTGCAATATAAGTTAAAAAATGATAACAATAGTATAATGGGAAAATCTGTGCAATGCAGCGTATGTCCATGTCATGTGTGTATGCATCCTACTGGCCAGAGAACAAAATACAGACACTACGTACGTCTACAACCCACAATACAAGGAGTCCACCATGTACCTTACACACGGAGTTACCATCTTACATGTGGCCCGACATACTCAGGGATGACTGTCTCGTGTGGAATAGCCCACATACATATACATATGACAAATGCACTATCCAAATGCTCGGTATACACAGGTACACCAACAGTTACACAATTCGACAATTGCAATATGTTTTATATCAAAACATTATTAATATTCAGAATCTCAAATTTCATATCAATTGAGCAATGTTTTCTTTTTTTTTGTTTAGTGACTCAAGTCCCTCCTAAACCATAATTATAGCACATTAACCCTCACTATTATTTGTATTTATTCTTTTGACAGTAGCATTGACTCTCTAGGGTATCAGACCCTAATTGGGGCTTTGTTACGCATCAGAATTGGTTTCTGGTCTTTCTGACATGGGGTAATTGATTACCATATAAGGGGTAATCGATTACTCCACACAGTGATCGATTACCCTAATGCAAAGGGTAACCAATTACTACGCGGACAAAACACAAAAAAGTACTGATTTTTCTGCATAATCCGCTGGTTCCATGGCTTCTAAGGGTCCAAGGTCCAATTTTTCATCAAACAGAAGTTCAAACCACATGATTAAACATAGATATACCATATTTTACATGAATCATTAAGGTTTCCCCTTTTTACTTCACAAACTAAGTCATTTTCAAGAAAATACAAGGTGAATGGTTTATAGTTACCTATAGCCCTTTGAAAATAGAAAAATGGGGAGGTTTTGAAGACTTTGAATGTGCTCCAAGCTACTGACTTGGTGGTGCACGAAAATCCCACTCAAATGTAGGTCCTTTTTTCACAAAGTTTGGTTCTTGAAGCTTCCTAGAATATAATCATGGTTCATACTCTAAGAACTCAAACGGTCAGCCTTTCCTTTCATGCAAACAGAGTCTCAACTCTCCAGACATGGTTTTTCTCTCTCAAGGCTCAAGTTTTACAATGTTTAATGGTGGTTGTATAGCATAAGAGTGGAGAAATGTGATTTCTTGGCTAGGTTTAATGCAAAATGCTCACGTTTTCATAAAGGAGGAGACGTAGTAGCCATGAGGATCAACCTTGGGGTCTGAAAACTGACCTAGGACTTTGTGTAAATGGCTATTTATATAAGTGTGTCCACTAATCACAGTATTAGTTCTAATAGCCCCACTAACACGCGCGCGATTTTTTCTTTCTCTGCTAGGGTTTCGACTGGTTAGGGTTTCTGATTTTTTCTGGTGACGATGGAGATTGATGAGGGGATTCCGGATTCTTTGAAGACTGCTGATGGTTCTAAGGGTGCTAGAGACAGGATCGGGGCTGAAGATGAGGGTTCTTCTCCGATTGGTAAGAAAGCAAAAGGGGAGGTTCTGGTGGATTCAGCGATGGATGAGGTGATGCTTGAGGGTGCTGCTGTGGGTGTAGATGAACAGGTCCCTGCACGTCTGTGCTCTGAGGGGAAGGTTTTGGAAGGGGGAGGAGGCTCTGGTCCTAAGGTTGTCTCTTATAGAGACAAGTTGCTGAAGCTCAACGGCAACGGGGGCCAAGCGGAGGAAGAGGAGGACTGGATCTCTAAGCAGAAGAGGGAAGACGAGGAAGCTGATCTACTGGAGGGCTTGGGTCAGGCTAAGGACGATGATCCTCTCTGCCCAAGGTACACGTTCTCTGTTGAGGAACATAAAAAGGATTGCGAGCAGTGGAGGAAGGCATTGATCATCAAGATGCTTGGCAAACGCATTGGTATGAGGTTTCTCATGGCTAGGCTTCAAAGGATCTGGAACCTGGTAAGTACCTATGAGGTAATTGATCTTGACAATGGTTTTTTACTTTTGAGATTCCATGATGACGATGATTATCGCCATGTTCTTGAAGAAGGGCCTTGGATTGTTAATGACCACTATGTGGTTGTCCAAAGGTGGAGGCCTTTCTTCGATCCTTATGATGAGAGTATTTCTAAGATGGCTGTGTGGGTGAGAATCCCTGGCCTTCCCATAGAATTGTACACGGTGCGTCACCTGTGGCGTATAGGAAATATTTTTGGTCGCACACTGAAAGTGGACAGGAATTCGTTGAGGAAGAGTGAGCATGGAGAGGCAGTTATCACTGAACGGGCTAGATTTGCCAGGATCTGTGTTGAGGTGGATCTAAGGAGGAGCTTCCTATCAAAGTTTACAATAGGAAACAAGGTTTACCAGGCTGGCTATGAAGGCTTACATCTGATTTGCTTCGGATGTGGGATGTATGGCCATAGAAAGGACCTGTGTCCTGCTGCACAGCCTCCCTGTGATACCCATATGGAAGGGAATTCGTGTCAGGAGGTGGTTCAGAATGATGAGGGTGGGAAGGTAGCTAAGGAGGTTGGTCCTAAGGAGGCTTTTGGGAGCTGGATGGTGGTCCAGAGACAATCCAAGAATAGGAGGTTGAAGGCTAGACCTGCTAGTCCGAAGAAGGATGTGAGTTTGGAGGCTAAGAATCTTGGTAAAGCTGATATGGTGAATCCGAAACCTAGTGAGGAGGCTGGGAACCTTGATGGGGTCAGTAGGAATGTTGATGTGAGTATCCCAATGAATACCTCTCCTCCTGCTAAGGTTGCTGAAAGCCCTGTTTCTCCTATGGTGATTGAGGCTAACCCTGTTTCTGTCGTTAGGAAGGTGGTTACCTCTAACCCCAGCCCGAAGAAGAAAGGGAGAGCTTCAGATCTTGGGGTGAAATTAGATACTTCTAAAGATGTGAAGGATAGATTAAAGCCTGGGTGTAGGCAATTTCTAAAGAAAATTGGAGTTGAGAATATTCCTCCTAATCTTTTGGCTGAGGGCCAAAACAAAGATCCTGCTAGGGGGAAAGCTTTAAGCACTGTTAACTCAGAAGAGTCTCCTGTCAATGGGGGGCCTGACAGGTCCCTAAGTAGGAAAACTCTTGTTGGAGAGGTTTGCCTAGCTTTGGATCCTCAATCATCTACTCAGGTGTCTAAGAAGGTTGGGGTGGATCTGGTTAATCCGGGTTTGGGAGGATCAAGGGGTCTCAATTCTTCCTGATGTTCCAATCCTTAGTGATTGAGGTTCTGTTCTTTTCTGGTTTTTTTATGTTCATGGATAAAAATATTTGTTCTTGGAACTGTAGGGGAGTGGGAAAGAAGGAGCTCCCTGCTCTTATTAGAGATTTTAAGTATAGGTTCAAAATAAAGGTTTTGACCTTACTGGAGACCAGAGTTCATGGTTCCAGGGGTGAGGCTATTATAAAGAAGCTGGGTTTTTCTAAGTTTTTCAAACAGGAGGCTGTTGGGTTTTCTGGTGGTTTGTGGGTGTTGTGGGATGATAGGGAGGTGGAGGTGAAGATCCTTAAATCTCATCATCAGTTTATTCATACAAGTATCCTTTACCTTGATGATCATTCGAGGGAAGTTGCTACTTTTGTTTATGGTAGTCCTAGAAGATGTGAGAGGGAGAAATTATGGGAGGAATTGGTTTCTCTTTCTGGTTCTGTTGTTGATCCTTGGATTGTCATTGGGGATTTCAACTCTGTGTTGTGCCAATCTGAGAAGATTGGAGGTATGGATGTGTGTTGGAGAAGCATTCAGGACATGCAGAACTGCCTTGAGGTGTGTGGTATTTCGGATTTAGGGTTTAAGGGGCCCAGGTTTACTTGGAAAAGGGGGAATTTGCAGGAGAGGTTGGATAGGGCTTGTGTTAATGAGGAGTGGAACTTGGTTTGGCCGGATAGGTTTCTTGGTCATCTCCCTTACTTTTGCTCTGACCATAGACCAATTCTGGTTAGTAATGTCAATTCTGTCCCAGAGTTGAGGGGAGTGAAGCAATTTAAATTTTTAGCTTCCTGGCTCACTAATCCTGACTTTGGGAATATTGTGAGTAATTGCTGGACTAAAGGTGTGGACTGGTTACAGGCTAAGGAAAAGTTTGAGTCAGAAGTTACTTATTGGCATCAAACTGTTTTTAAAGAAGAGATGAGACAGAAGCATAGATTATATGCTAGAATTCAAGGTATTGATATGGAGCTGGAAGCTAGATGGGACAGGGGCCTGGAGAGATTGCAGGCTGATCTTTGGAAGGAATTGGAGACTATTCTGGTGAGAGAGGAGCTGAATTGGTTCCAAAGATCCAGGATTAATTGGTTGAAATTTGGGGATAAGAATACCAGGTTCTTCCATTCTACCACTATTGCTAGAAGAAGAGCTAACAAAGTGCTAGCTATTAAAAATGATCAGGGTGAGTGGACTGTGGATGATAAGGATCTTGTGGAGACTGCTGTTAGCTATTTTGAGAACCTGTTTAAGTATGAAGAGGGTTTTATTGAGGAGTATCCTATTAGGGGAGCTTTCCCTAAGTTGGATTCTTCTGATTTGCTTAAACTTTCTAGAATTCCTGATGAGGAGGAGATAAAGAGAACTGTTTTTAGGATGGGGAGGTTCAAAGCTCCAGGGCCTGATGGTTTGAATGCTGCCTTTTATCAGTCCCAATGGAATTTGGTTGGGAAATCTGTTTGTGAGCATACCAGGAGAATCTTTGTTGATCCTTCAAAGGTGAAGATGGTTAACCAAACTCATCTTTGTCTGATTCCTAAGAAAGATAGCCCTGAGTGCATGAAAGATTTTAGGCCTATAAGTCTTTGTAATGTCTCCTACAAGATTGTGACTAAGATTATTGCTGACAGGATGAGAGATTTGATGCCTTTGTTGGTTGCCCCTAATCAGAGTTCCTTTGTGAAGGGGAGACATAGTGCTGATAATATTCTGGTTGCTCAGGAGATGATTCATTCGATGGAAAGGAAGAAAGGGAAGCAGGGTTGGATGATTATTAAGGTTGACCTTGAAAAAGCCTATGATAGGCTTAACTGGCAGTTTATTAAGGATACTCTGGTTGATATGGAGCTGCCCAATAACCTGGTTTCTCTAATTGATAACTGCATTAGTACTAGTGAGTTGAATATGCTTTGGAATGGCCAGCCAACTAAATTTTTCAATCCTTCTAGAGGAATTAGGCAAGGGGATCCTCTTTCCCCTTACCTTTTTGTTCTATGCTTGGAAAGACTTGGTCAATTGATCCAAATGGCTAATGAGGTGAAGGCCTGGAAGCCCATCATTCTTAGGAAAAATGGTCCTCCCATCTCTCATCTTCTGTTTGCTGATGACATTTTGTTGTGTATGGAAGCTACTATTGAGCAAGCTCATGTTGTTAACCAGGTTCTGAGGATGTTTTCTGTGCATTCTGGCCAGAATATTAACTTGGAGAAGACCCGGGTTTATTTTTCCAAGAATGTTAGTTTCAGAAGATCTAGTGAGATTAGTGATTGTTTGGGCATAAAGAGTACTCCTAATCTGGGGAAATATTTGGGAGTTTTCTTGAATCATTCTAGAGTCAGCAAAGCTTCTTTTGGTTATGTGATGGATCGGGTCAAAAACAGAATGGATGCTTGGAGTATTAAGTCCTTATCTTTTGCTGGGAGATTGACTTTAGCTAAGTCAGTTATAGCTGCCATGCCTACTTATGCTATGCAAACAGCTTGGTTTCCTAAAGCTGTGTGTGATGATATTGAGAAACAGACCCGTGGTTTTATTTGGGGAACTTCCAAAAAAAAGAGAGGTGTTCATTTGGTGAATTGGGATAGAATGTGTTCTAGCAAACAGAGTGGGGGTGTGGGTTTGAGAAATCTTAGAGCTTTTAATCAAGCTTTTATGATGAAGGTGGGCTTTGGTATCCTAACTAAGAAGGATACTCTTTGGGCCAGAGTCCTTAGGAATAAATACAAGTTGGAAGAGGGGCTCCTGCCCAAGGCTGTGAGATCTGTGGGTGATAGTAACATTTGGAAGGGTATATGTTCTTCTTGGGACCATATGCTGGCTGGTTCCACTATTATGTTGGGGAATGGAAGACTTACTAAATTCTGGCTTGACTGTTGGATTCCGGGTATGGGGAGGCTTATTGACAAGGCTACTATGGATATTCCTGAGGATGAGCTTAAGAGGGATGTTTCCTGCTATGTGAATCAGAATGGAGACTGGGACTGGACCAGATTGAGGGATTTCCTTTCTATGGAGACTTTGGGTATGTTATCGGATGTTGAAGTTCCTAAGGATGAAAATGGGGAGGACAAAATCTGTTGGAATCAATCTAGTAATGGTTTATTTTCTGTTAAGTCTGCTTATCAGTTTATTAAAAATAATAATGTTGTTTGCTTTAACCAGTACAGTGTTTGGGATGCTGCCTGGAGTTGGAGGGGTCCTGAAAGGATAAGACATTTCCTATGGCTCCTGATAGGTGATAATTTGCTAACAAATGATCAGAGGAGTAGGAGGCATATGGGTGGTGATGGGGAGTGTTCCAGATGCTCTTTTCCCTGTGAGGATTGCAATCATGTGATTAGGGAGTGTCCTTGGGCGAAACATGTTTGGAGGCTGTCTACTCCCAGGTCCAGCAGCAGCTTATTTTTTGATGAGAACTTTGCTGATTGGCTTCAAAGGAATTTGGGTAGAGGAAAGGCCAGGAAGCATGAGCAGGATTGGAGCTTATATTTTGGGGTGACCTGCTGGATGATATGGCAAGCTAGGAACAACTTTGTTTTCAATAAGGAGGTGTGCTCCCCTGAAAGTTTCTGCTATAAGGTTAGGACCTATGTTGCCAATTTTTTACATTCTGAATCTACCTTAGAAGTGTTTGGGCAGAGGTTGTGTAATGCGAGGGTGAGTACTGTGAATTGGAGCCCCCCTTTAAAGGGTTGGATTAAAGTAAATACTGATGGTGCTTGCTCTTTGGATGGCTTGAAGAGTGGGTGTGGTGGTGTGCTTCGTGATAGTGCAGGGAAATGGATTGTTGGTTTTATGAAAAAAGTGGGGCAGGGGAATGCTCTAAAGGCTGAACTGTGGAGTGCTCTTATGGGTTTGCATGTTGCTTGGGATCATGGTTTTAGGCATGTTCATTGGGAAGGTGATTCGCTTGAAGCTTTACATTTGATTCAAAATGGGTGTGATTCTAATCACCCTTTTTTCAATGTTGTGAAGGAAATTCTGGAGATCAAAGCTAGGGTCTGGAAGGTGATTTTTAGTCATATTAAGAGGGAGGGGAATGAGGTTGCCAATTGTTTGGCTAGCATGGTTGATCATTCTTCCTGGGCTTTAAATATTCTGCCTAATGCTCCCTTGAGCTGTAGTAGTTTTTTAGAAAAGGATCTTTTGGGGTGTATTACCCATAATGATCCTTAGTTTGTCTGTTTTGTTGTTTTGATTTCCTGGTCATATCAATATATTTTTTTAAACAATATAAATTTAAGTTTTTCTTATTTTCTCATATATCTTTTTCACTTTTTTATACTGATCTTAATTTTTTTTATTTTATTTTTTTAAGTAATACTAATTTTACAGATACAAATTATTCTTAAAGATACACTTTTTAGTTTCAAAATTTGTAAATACAAATTTTATTATTTAAAGAAGTTCTTTATAGTAAAACCAATTAATCTTTAATGGCTAAAGCAGGAAATAATTCAAGCCAGAATAAAATTGCAGGTATGTGCTATCCATTCATCATCAATTTAGCCCTCTAGTTTAATCTACGATCATCTCTCTAACATATATAGTCATATTGAGTATGCTCTGCACTAGTTATAGATATGGATCTTGTACAACAGAAAAATTATGGCATGAAGAATGATTATTTGCTATGTTCATTATATTTTTTAGATGAGTTTGGTAGGGTCTCTTGTTAACGTAGAGGAAAAGACTTTGAGCAATAGGCTATGGTTTGCCACTGTAAATTCCGATTTGGCCTGTAAGTGCTCTAATGAAATTAAAGAAAATTCCAACAGAGATAGTCCCAGTTCTAAGATTCTCAAGAATATAATGATTCATAAGGGCCGTCTTAATTCATATGGCTTGACGGTGTATTGATAATGAGCATTTGGAATTTGGAATGCAAAATGTTGTCTTATATATTTCTTCTAGCCGAATACCCAATTGCCAAGAAGTTGCTTTGGGATCAAATTTTGAGAACACATGGACTTCACTAAACTGAATAATTAGACTAGGTATCTTTGGAAGTAAGAACTCATCTTCTCTAAGAAAATGATTAAGAGGCTTGAAATCAATCACTAATCTCTTTTTATATGACATAATATACATGATACTAAAGCACATATAAAATACGGGATAGGATCCGTTTATAATTTTTTTTTGCAAATTACACTAAGTACGACCGGTCGTACACTGCATGATTAAAGTATGACCGGTCATACTTAGTGTAGTTTGTAAGAGTTTATAAACAAAAAAGTTTGTGAATATAACATGTCCCATAAAATACATAATGTAATGCCTATTAACATAATAGGTAAGTGCATGGCTATATTATTAAATATGTATGACTAATTAACTAGTTATAATACACAAAACTGATTAGACTACATAATCAAAGAAAACGACATATGATAATCATATTAGAAATTGCGTTTGATTTGACAATGATATAGTCACTTTCTTGGCTATATTGGTTCAAAGAATGATTTTATATAATTGAGTTATAAAAATAATAATTTAAATGCTTCGTCACGAGAGCCCACTGTCCCAATTCTTTGAAAAAATTGAATATGAGAACAAGCTTATACACATAAGTTATATTATCTCATGCTATGTAATGTTGGTAAAATATTGACCCCGTAACCTAATCATGTTAATAATTTTAGGTGAAAGACAAGTGTTGCAATCAAATCAATAGAAACTAGTGGGTTACAGTTAGATTATATATGTGATAGCCATATCTCTTTCGTTCCATTTGATGCATTAATTTCTACTGCCTCTTTACCCTGTTGGAGGTACTTTATTTAAGAAACAAAAATGGAGTCACATCCCCATGATACGAGGCACGTAAAGGATCATCATGCGTCTTTTGATTTTAGGTTGAATCAATTGGGGGCACTAATTAAGATGATTTCAAAGGACAAATTCCTTTTCCACCTTTTTCCTTAATTTATTGTTATGTCATTTTGGATTTTCTTTCTTATTTTTTTACTCCAAACAAAACAATTCGATTCCATCCTTATAGTGATTTAACACAACGTGAGAACTTTTCCAAGGAGCAGGCATGTAAGTTACATGCATGACTGTGTAGGGTGAGTGATGATTGCCCACCTTTGAAGAGTCCAGCGCATTTTTGTGGACAAGAAAGAGAAGCACATGTCCTCCACCCAACCCATTACAACGCCAATTGGAAAATAATTAATCATAATTTTAAAGTTAAATTTATAACTTTTTTTTGTTTACAACTCTTACAACCTCAACTATGTTCTTCCGGGAGAACACTCTCCAGTAGTGTTCTCCCGGGAGAACATAATTGAGGTTGTAAGAGTTGTAAACAAAAAAAGTTGTAAACGTAACACTCCTCAATTTTAATATGATCATTTGACTTAAAAGATTTAAGTCATTAAATAATAAATAATAATTACCATTTTTTATTTTGCATATTTTATTGTTAAATTATGACCGTTGATCGGTTAATAAAGAATTAATTCTTTTATATGACTTAATCATATTAAAATATGACATAAAAAAATATTTTCAAAAAGTTTCTGCTGGGCTTTTTTCTAAGGGTAATGTGTGTATTATTTCAAAGAAGATAAAGCTGTGCCATTTTAATAGAGAGAAAGAGATAGATAATGGAGGAGAGATAAATAATGGAGGAGAGAGAGTTGACAGAAAAAATAAAAATATGGGTCGCAGCTCATTGTGAAAGTAGAAGGATATAAATTGTGTCATTTAAAAAGATAAACATTTTTTTCAATGCATATGGGCAACAGCATCTTTGTCGACAGGTTGTTAAATGTATAGCTGCAAGTTGATGGGGACTTAGGTTCTATGAAATATTCCTCTCTTGTCGTTATAAGTGGTACAAAAAAGGGCCCGAGGAGTTAGGAGATATTGATCGTACTTACTCCCAACTTTAAACTCGGTCAAAATCAGATTTCAAAAGAATTGGTGAGGTATAAAACAAGGGATTTAATAGTCTCATTCAACAGAAGACATTTTATCTGTAGACACACCAAAGCATGGCCCAGCTATTTATTTAAAAAAAATAAAAAATACATCACTCAAATTGATGTATCAGCTGAAATGGAAGCTTGTCTTCCGTAACATAAGATTAACTTTCCCCGTAAAACAATTGAGTGCACTATACTATGCTTGCAACATTGAATATCTTATCTTGTTTTTAAATCGGTCGGGGGAGAGGGCAAGTGGTAGGAAAATTTTAATTAAAATATAAAAAAAAACAGAAATTATTAGATATATTAAGTTTAAAAAAATCATCTCAAAGAGGGCAAAGAGTTTTTTTTTATAAACACAAGGGGATTTAACCCCGAGGGCAAAGAGTTTTAACTATGACTAAGCCCCGACTCAGGATTAGTCTCATAACTGACTCGAAGTTTTGAAACTTATAAGAGTACTTGGGGAATTGATTTGCCTGAAAGAGATAATTAAAATTTATATATCAAAGAAAAAGTAATAATCTCCAAATTCTAGCTTACTATATAGTTATCTTAATAATGTATTACAAGAGCTATTTTGTATTTAAATTTGTTGATTATCAAAAGCGAAAAGTTCAAAACTCACACGTAATTAGTCTTTTACCACTTATCCCTTGAGTTTTTTTTTTTTTTTTAATAATCACTTACATTTCTTGTGGATCTTTCCATCCAAATCTACTTTCAACCCTATTAAAAACTGGATTCATTTGCTCATTTTGTCATCGTGAATAATATAAAAGTCACATGAGAGATAAATGATAAACTCATAGTTTATCATATTTTAAGGACTAAATTCACTTCTATTATATAGTCAAAAACATGAAACTTAAGGTTATTTGGTGAAAAAGTATGAAAGTTGAATTTGAACTAACATGATTGATTCTTGCTTGTTTTGAAGGAAAATTGAGCAAAATTAGAGAAATGATGAATCCCAATGACTTGGAGCAAGAAGTAGAAGATTAATGAAGTCCTAAGCGCGTCTAAGAGAAAATTTTAGTTCTTGAGGAGAGCCCTTTAGCGCTCCCAAGCACACTATAGCGCGCTAGATGCCTAGAAATGAAGAAAAGCCTCTGGAAGAGCGCGCTATCATGAAGAAATTCTCTTTCGAAGAGCGCGCTCTAGAGTGCTTTAGCACGTTCACTAACGCTTTAGTGCGCTGTTACGACCCAATACACTAATTTAGCTTAGGGCACGTGATTAACACCATATAAAAGGGAAATTCCAGCATCAAAACATAACTGGGAAGAGCTGAAGTCTGGTTTTTGTCATAGAAGCACATTCTTAATACTTTGGAGCACTAGAGACGGGTTGGATTCAAGAATATACTAGAGGCTTTGAAGATTCACCGCGCCATCACACCAATGGAGTTTGGGGAAGCTTTATTGATTTCTTGTATTTTTTATTCCACTCTGCTATGCTAGATTTCTTTGTAGTTAGGGCTAGATGGAACCCAACTGAACCTTTATGATTATGAATTGAATTTTAATGTAATTTTCCCTTTTAATATTGAACGAATTTATCTTCTCTTAATATTTTCTATTAGTTTGCTCCTCGTAGAATGATTTAGGTGATTGTATGAATATAGAGATGTTGGTACATGAACCTTGTATGATAAATTCATCATAATCCTTGTGAATCTAGGAATAAACATAGGTAAAATATGCAATCTTATGATTCATATGTTTAATGCTTATTTTCTTAAGGAATAGCAGGGGAACTAGGGTTCTTTCAAGATCATAAAGAATAAGAATGTCAAGGGATTGGGTTCTAATTAACTTAGGGGAATCAATTGGCAATATATTAAAAGCGATTAATTAAAGGTTTTATTCATAACATAAAGGGAAAATTGGGAAATCGAAACTCTAACTGTGCATTCTTGATTGTTAAACAACTCAACATTTTTCTTCTTGCACTTTTAATTAGTTTACTTGCTTGCTTTGTTATTAAGTCTGATTTCAATACAACTTCCATGATTGATGGTCCAAAAAAAGCATAAATAGTGAGTTAGTGATTGAATTTTTAATCCTCGTGGAATGATCTCGTACTCAGTACACTTTATCACTTTTACGACTTATGCACTTGCCGAAATCGCAACAATAAATGATAAAAAAGTAAATGATATATATGGGTAATTAGTATGTTGTTAGACAAGTGAGAGAAATTAGGGAGTGACTTGGAAGGTTGTTATAGCTTATACGGTTGTTATAGCATACCCCGGCATTGAATTTTGAGCTGCTTTTTTGCAGGCGTCCATACTTAAATATATCCAACATCCCCTCCAAGTTTCATTGGATTTCATGGAGAATTTTTACATTGACCTGAATATGCCTGCTCCCCCTAACCTGTAGGAAACTTGCCTTGTATGGATGCAACTGCCAAGACTTTGTGTGTGGTGCTCCCATGATTTTTGAGTTCCTCCAACTCATTTGATAGTGTGTATGCATTTGTTTTGGTCAATATTTAGTGTAGTCTATCATCGGGTGCACCGCGTCAGGCACCGGGTGCACCTCGTCCGGCACCAGGTCAAGCATCAGGCGCATCTCGTCAAGCATAAGGTGCACCAGACGCACATCATGGGGCACTAAATCAATCATCCAGGGCATCTCGTTGGGCACCAGGTGCACAGCCCACCGCGGGTGTGGGAAGGCAGGCAGCTGCTCCCCCCATAATAGCCTTATTTGCAGTTGCCAGTTTTGCACAAGTAAATACCTTTTTTCTGAGGAGGAAGTAGTCCAAATTCGGACCTAGAAATTGAATTTCGGTCTGATTTTTTGCATGCATGCTTGGAAAAACCATATCTTACTCTTCCCAAAGTCCCATGATTTTTCTCCATGGGATTAATTTAATATTAATTTCTCAAGAGGCGTAATTTGAGAAAATCCGAAAAAATGGAAAATCGTACCTAGACATCGAATTTTGATCTGATTTTTTGTAATCATCCATGCTTAAATATATCCAACATCCTCTCCAAGTTTCATTGGATTTCATAGAAGGATTGGTTTTAATGAATTTTTGGAGCCTATGCCTCCTCCCCCATATAATAGGCTTATATGCATTAAGCCAATTTTGCACAAGTAGACTCCTTTTTTGCGAGGAGGAAGAAGTCCCAATTTGTAGAGGGTGGCCATCCGATCAAAACTAACCAGAGAATCATTACCCCCACCCTATTTTTGCCAAATTCCATCGTTTAGACCACTTTTTCGGTACCCGAAATATTTTTTATCAATCCTTGAACAAGCGAAAATTGAAAAAATCTGAAAAAAATGGAAAAACATATCCCAACATCAAATTTTGAGCTGCTTTTTTGCAGGCGTCCATACTTAAATTATCCAACATCCCCTCCAAGTTTCATTGGATTTCATGGAGAATTTTTACATTGACCTGAATATGCCTGCTCCCCCTAACCTGTAGGAAACTTGCCTTGTATGCATGCAACTGCCAAGCGCGATGACCAATTATGCGATGACCCACTGCGGCTATGGGAACCGAGATCGAAGATGCTAAGAGCGGCGAGTCAATTCAGAAGCCAGATAGAGAGGATAAGGAAGAAGACGAGATGTCGAAGGAGCTTGAGAAGCCAGCAAAGGAACGAGAAGCGTGGAATCTGAGATGCTTGATGGAGTTAATTAAGTTGGAAGGTGTTAGATGTTTTTTTGTCAGTGATCAATATTGAAGAAAACGAGCGCGATCAAAAAGTTGAAGAAAAGCAGAAGCAACGCGAAGAAAGAAAGAAGAATTTAAAATTTATGGGGGAGTTTTGTTGGGATAAATCTTAAATGTTCATTTTTTATTTTAAATGTGTGAATGTGGTGCCCACAGGCCGACTCAAGGAACGCGCGGTGTCGGAGCATGCCGTGAGGCGCTCGCTGCCATCCACAACCATTCATACTTACACAAACAACCCAACCACCACTCACACGCCCTCGCATTCAGTGCGACCCAACACCACAAAACGTACCACAACCCACTTTGCCTACGGCATGCGCGCGATGGAAGCATCCAGTAGCGCCATGTCCATCTCGCTAGGCATGATCGATACCATCAAGAACCAGCCCTCGCCGCCGTCAATTCCTTTCGCAACTTGTTCAATCGTGATTCATCCGGGTGCCTCCACAAGATCAACGATGCACGTAAGGCAATAACAGCCGGGATCGGGGTAAGTCCCCAAAACGCACCGCCGCACATGCATCAACGACGCTAAATCATCAACGTCAAGTTGTTATGGGATCTCGTCGGGAACCAGGTGTACAGCCCACCGCGGGTGTGGGAAGGCAGGCTGCTGCTCCCCCTATAATAGCCTTATTTGCAGTTGCCAGTTTTGCACAAGTAAATACCTTTTTCTGAGGAGGAAGAAGTCCAAATTCGGACCTAGAAATTGAATTTCGGTCTGATTTTTTGCATGCATGCTTGGAAAAACCATATCTTACTCTTCCCAAAGTCCCATGATTTTTCTCCATGGGATTAATTTAATATTAATTTTCCATGAGGCGTAATTTGAGAAAATCTGAAAAAATGGAAAATCGTACCTAGACATCGAAGTTTGATCTGATTTTTTGTAAACATCCATGCTTAAATATATCCAACATCCTCTCCAAGTTTCATTAGATTTCATAGAAGGATTGGTTTTAATGAATTTTTGGAGCCTATGCATGCGCCTCTCCAAGTTAATGGCCATTAACTTAAGTACTTTGTAATTGATGCATTCATATGTGAAAATGCATGATGGAAGGGCGTAGAGCCTACATTAGGGTATGTGTAAGTGTTGTGTGGAGTATTAAGGTGTTAGGGATGGATTGCCCAACTCTTTTTGGACTTAAAAAACTGTCAACTGTCATTTTTACTGCATAGTAATCGATTACCCAAGCATGGTAATCGATTACCATGCAATAGGGGACGAAATTCTTGCTTCTGTCTGCCTGGTAATCGATTACCAGAGGCTTGGTAATCGATTACCTAGTGGAGTAATCGATTACCCAAGCTTGGTAATCGATTACCAGAGAACAGGGGATTGAAAATTGGCTACTGCCTCACTTTGGTAACTGGTGGTAATCGATTACCATCCCCTGGTAATCGATTACCATGGTGTAAAATGTTGAAAATCATGTTTTTCTAGACTAAAAGAAAGGGGCTTAACTTCGTCTGTAGAACTCCAAATGGTGCGCGGTTTGAAACCACGCGTAGCTAATGTAAGGGACTAGAACATGGTAAGATGTGAAAGTAATATGATGAGTTTAAATGAGTTGAATAAAAAGAAAGATTAGAGATGTTAGTAAACTGAATGATTCCGCGTATTGCATTTACAATTATAGTGTTGTTTTAATTGATTACGGAAAAGGTTATTGTCTACTAAAAGGAAAGTTTTAAAAGAAAAAAGTTATCCGTGATTTAATTAACTCAATTACTGTGATTGTAATTGCGCTTAATATCATAATCAATGTTAACAATACCGGTATGTAACGGGCTGTTACAGACTCTAAAATAATATTTTAAAATCTTAATAGAATATGATGTGACTTTTTTACAATCACTTAAAGGGATAGGATATTGTAACAACCAAATAACGTTACTACCATATCTTAACCGTTGATTTCTGCCAATCAACGGTTATCATTTATTGTGAATTAATAATTAATGAGTTTGATTTGAAAAATGATAACTGTTGATTGGCGGAAATCAAAGGTTAAGATATGGTAGTAATATTGGTAGTAACATTATTTGGTTGTTACAATATCCTATCCCTCATTTAAAATCATAATTGAATACCTTAAATTTTTTTGTCCAAAAAAACAGTTGATTAAAATCTCACCGCCAAATACTAGATATAATCTACATAACCTTATGCGAATCTACATATATCTTCAGCAGTGAATATATATATATCTCCCGCTTAAAGAAAACGCTCCAAATTTTTTTCATAACGACATAACACGGACACTCCTGAAAGCGAAAAATTTCCAGTGCTCTCACCCTCTCTCCTCGCCCTCTCACTCCTCTCTCCTCAAACTCTCTCTATCTCTCTCTCTTCTCCCCGAACACTATATTAGTGGTGTGCCGGGAGCACATAAAAACTCCTGCAACCTTCAAAAGGTATTGAGTTACGACAATACAGCCTACAGCATATCTTAGGAGGCATCCCGGTGACCGTTTCAATTAAAGAACGGTGTAAGTTTTTTTTTCTTCTTATTCTTTCTTTTTTCTTTTTTAAATTTTCACCATCAAGTAACCATTTTTTTTAAAGTGTAACCGTTTCAATTAACGAACGATGTAAATTTTTTTTTCTTTCTTTTTTCTTGTTTAAATTTTCATCATCAAGTGACCGTCTCAATTAACGAACGATGTAAGTTTTTTTTTCCATTGTTTCTTTTTTCTTTTTTAAATTGTCACCATCTAGTGACAGTTTCAATTAACGAACGATGTAAGTTTTTATTTTTTATTTTTTTAAATTTTAACCATCAAGGGACAGTTTCAATTAACGAACGATGTAAGTTTTTTTCTTTCTTTTTTCTTTTTTAAATTTTCACCATCAAGTGACCGTTTCAATTAACGAAGGATTTATGTTTTTTTTTTCTTTTTCTTTCTTTCTTTTTTTCTTTTTTAAATTTTCACATCAAGCGACCGTTTCAATTAACAAACGATGTAAGTTTTTTTTTCCTTTCTTTCTTTTTTTCTTTTTTAAATTTTCACCATCAAGTGACAGTTTTAATTAACGAATGATGTAATTTTTTATTCTTTATTTTTTCTTTTTTAAATTTTAACCATTAAGTGACCGTTTCAATTAACGAACGATGTAAGTTTTTTTTTTCTTTCGTTTTTTTTTAAATTTTCACCACTAAGTGACAGTTTCAATTAACGAACGATGTAAAAAAAAATTTCTTTCTTTTTTCTTTATTAGATTTTAACCATCAAGTGACCGTGATGCACACAAGCTGACTCGCTTGGATTGGGCTTATCCATAAGCTGACTCGCTTGGATTGGACTTATCCATAATTTATTTCTTTTTTTAGGGATTTTTAATAACTACTAGTTATTTCCTTTTATTATTTTAGATTATGCGTTGATTGTGCGTTATATCCTTTGATTGCGCATGATTACAATTATTTACTTTTTTTTGTTATTTTATTTTGCCTATTTAAGGCTTGGAGAACCCTATTGTTATTCAGTTGTTAAAGGTTAAAGAAAATTAAGAAAAGAGAAATAGTGTTTTCTCACAATCCTTGTATTTGTTCTTCTTCTGTTTAGCCAATTGGTTACTACTTTGGCATTAGACCATTTCGATTAACGAACGATGTAAGTTTTTTTTTCCTTTATTTTTTAAATTTTCACCATCAAGTGACCGTTTCAATTAACGAACGATGTAAGTTTTTTTTTCTTCTTACTTTCTTTTTTAAATTTTCACCATCAATTCTCTGGTTTTGATTCGTATCAAGAGACATGATTTTTAATTCATTATGGTATTTGCAGGGGTGCTTTGAATTTGAATATCCCACTACAACAACAAAATAATCTTATTAGTGACAAAATTTTATGAAATTTTGTCACAAATTCTTGCGTTAAATTTTGTCACAAATTCCTGCGTCGCAAATTTATTTGTGACGAAATTTGATTATTTGTGCCAATAATTGTCATCTATGACAAAATTTATGACAAAATTTTTCGTCAATAGTAAACTTTTTTCTTGTAGTGTTCCTTTTTCGCAAAGGGTTGATGGCATTGCTGTTGACCCTGAACCTGATAGGAGCTTTGATGCTCTTGTTTCGAAGCTTGATGCTTTGGAGATCAAGCTCGCTACTATCAGACCCTGTCATTTCGATAAAACAATATCCAATTATGAAATTGTGAAAGGTGGACCCATCAAGTAACCGGGTCAACATCCAATTATTTTATAATTGAAACGGTCACTTGATGGGTCCACCTTTCACAATTTCATAATTGGATGTTGACCCGGGCACTTGATGGGTCCACCTTTCACAATTTCATAATTGGATATTGTTTTATCGAAATGACAGGGTCTGATAGTAGCGAGCTTGATATCCAAAGCATCAAGCTCCGAAACAAAAGCATCAAAGCTCCTATCAGGTTCAGGGTCAACAGCAATGCCATCAACCCTTTGCGAAAATGGAACACTACAAGAAAAAAGTTTACTATTGACGAAAAATTTTGTCATAAATTTTGTCATATATGACAATTTTTGACACAAATAATCAAATTTCATCACAAATAAATTTGCGACACAGGAATTTGTGATGAAATTTAACGCAAGAATTTGTGACAAAATTTCATAAAATTTTGTCACTAATAAGATTTTTTTGTTGTAGTGGAATATTCAACTTCAAAGCACCAAGATTTTTTTTGCGAGGAGGAAGAAGGCCCAATTTGTAGAGGGTGGCCATCCGATCAAAACTAACCAGAGAATCGTTACCCCCACCCTATTTTTGCCAAATTCCATCATTTAGACCACTTTTTCGTTGCCCGAAATATTTTTTATCAGTCCTTGAACAAGCGAAAATTGAAAAAATCTGAAAAAATGGAAAAGCATACCCCAACATCGAATTTTGAGCTGCTTTTTTGCAGGCTTCCATACTTAAATATATCCAACATCCCCTCCAAGTTTCATTGGATTTCATGAAGAATTTTTACATTGACCTGAATATGCCTGCTCCCCCCTAACCTGTAGGAAACTTGCCTTGTATGCATGCAACTGCCAAGACTTTGTGTGTGGTGCTCCCATGATTTTTGAGTTCCTCCAACTCATTTGATAGTGTTTCTGCATTTGTTTTGGTCAATTTTTAGTGTAGTCTATCATCGAGGGCACCGGGTGCACCTCGTCCGGCACCAGGCGCATCTCGTCAGGCACCTGGTGCACCACTCCATGCACCTCGTCAGGCATCGAGTCAAGCATAGGGTGCACCATGCCTGACGGTCGGGGCACCACGTCAGGCACCAGGCGCGCATCATGGGGCACCATGCCAAGCATCTGGGGCATCTCGTTGGGCACCAGGTGCACAGCCCACCGCGGGCATGGGAAAGCAGGCATCTGCTCCCCCCTATAATAGTCTTACATGCAGTTGCCAGTTTTGCACAAGTAAATACCTTTTTTTTGAGGAGGAAGAAGTCCAAATTCGGAACTAGAAATTGAATTTTGGTCTGATTTTTTGCATGCATGCTTGGAAAAACCATATCTTATTGTTCCCAAAGTCTCATGATTTTTCTCCATTGGATTAATTTAATATTTATTTTTCAAGAGACGTAATTTGAGAAAATCCGAAAAAATGGAAAATCGTACCCAGACATCGAATTTTGATCTGTTTTTTTGTAAACATCCATGCTTAAATATATCCAACATCCTCTCCAAGTTTCATTTGATATTATGGAAGGATTGATTTTTAATGAATTTTTGGAGCCTATGCCTCCTCTCCCCATAAAATAGGCTTATATTCATTTGCCAATTTTGCACAAGTAGACTTTTTTTTTGCGAGGAAGAAGGCCTAATTTATAGAGGGTGGCCATCCGATCAAAGACTAACCAGAGAATCATTACCTCCACCCCATTTTTGCCAAATTCCATCGTTTAGACCACTTTTTCGGGGCCCGGAATATTTTTTATCAATCCCTGAACGAGTGAAAATTGAGAAAATCCGAAATAATGGAAAAGCATACCCCGACATTGAATTTTGAGCTGGTTTTTTTGCAGGCGTCCATACTTAAATATATCCAACATCCCCTCCAAGTTTCATTGGATTTCATGGTGAATTTTTTCATTGATCTGAATATGCATGCTCCCCCTAACCTATAGGAACCTTGCCTTATATGCAACTACCAAGGCTTTGAGTGGGGTGCTCCCATGATTTTTGAGTTCCTCCAACTCATTTGATTGTGTTTCTGCATTTGTTTTGGTCAATATTTAGTGTAGTCTATCATTGGGTGCACCGCGTCAGGCACCGGGTGCACCTCGTCCGGCACCAAGTCAAGCATCAGACGCATCTCGTCAAGCACCGAGTCAAGCATAAGGTGCACCAGACGCACATCATGGGGCACTAAATCAAGCATCCGGGGCATCTCGTTGGGCATCAGGTGCACAGCCCACCGCGGGTGTGGGAAGGCAGGCAACTGCTCCCCGCATAATAGCCTTATTTGCAGTTGCCAGATTTGCACAAGTAAAAACCTTTTTTCTGAGGAGGAAGAAGTCCAAATTCGGACCTAGAAATTGAATTTTGGTATGATTTTTTTGCATGCATGCTTGGAAAAACCATATCTTATTGAGGGCACCGGGCGCACGCATCGCTTCTAGCTCGGATTCTGACTTAGAGGCATTCAGTCATAATCCAATGCTCGGTAGCTTCGCGCCACTAGTTTTTCAACCAAGCGCGATGACCAATTATGCGATGACCCACTGCGGCTATGGGAACCGAGATCGAAGATGCTGAGAGCGGCGAGTCAATTCAGAAGCCGGATATATGATAAGGAAGAAGACGAGATGTCGAAGGAGCTTGAGAAGCCAGCAAAGGAACGAGAAGCGTGGAATCTGAGATGCTTGATGGAGTTAATTAAGTTGGAAGGTGTTAGATGTTTTTTTGTCAGTGATCAATATTGAAGAAAACGAGCGCGATCAGAAAGTTGAAGAAAAGCAGAAGCAACGCGAAGAAAGAAAGAAGAATTTAAAATTTATGGGGGAGTTTTGTTGGGATAAATCTTAAATGTTCATTTTTTATTTTAAATGTGTGAATGGGGTGCCCACAGGCCGACGCAAAGAACGCGCGGTGTCGGAGCATGCCGTGAGGCGCTCACTGCCATCCACAACCATTCATACTTACACAAACAACCCAACCACCACTCACACGCCCTCGCATTCAGTGCGACCCAACAACACAAAACGTACCACAACCCACATTGCCTACGACATGCGCGCGATGGAAGCATCCGGTAGCGCCATGTCCATCTCGCTAGGCATGACCGATACCATCAAGAACCATCCCTCGCCGCCGTCAATTCCTTTCACAACTTGTTCAGTCGTAATTCATCCGGGTGCCTCCACAAGATCAACGATGCACGTAAGGCAATAACAGCCGGGATCGGGATAAGTCCACAAAACGCACCGCCGCGCATGCATCAACGATGCTAAATCATCGTCAAGTTGTTATGGGAATTCGACCTCAATGCAACGGGACATGGGCCCGAGCGCATTGAGAAGGAATTCCCCTGAAACACGTCCCACTCTGCCAACTCGCCAGTCATCGCAATTGTGTCCCCATGGCATCAGGAATCAAGAGGGACGCACCGAATGGGCGACGTTCGGTTGTGGATGCGAAAGGAATCAAGCACCCACGTGGGATGCCCCGGGATCCATTGCCCTTGCGTCATCGATGGCTGAACGAGCCACGCCACATTGTCGTGGGAACTCAACCTCAACACAACGGGACATTGGTGCGCACGACACTGCTCCTAGCAGGCGTCAAAGGCCTAACCCACCTCCCTCGGTGATGTACACAATACCTAGGCCCCACAAGCTTGGGAAGGCTTTTACACGAGCTCTAGGGAGAGCCCCTATGGTGCCCCTACACAGCCCACCGCAGGCGTGGGAAGGCAGGCAGCTGCTTCCCCCTATAATAGCCTTATATGCAGTTGCTAGTTTTGCACAAGTAGATACCTTTTTTCTGAGGAGGAAGAAGTTCAAATTCGGACCTAGAAATTAAATTTCGGTGTAATTTTTTGCATGCATTCTTGTAAAAACCATATCTTACTGGTCCCAAAGTCTCAAGATTTTTCTAGATGGGATTAATTTAATATTAATTTTTCAAGAGGCATGATTTGAGAAAATCCAAAAAAATGGAAAATCGTACCTAGGCATCGAATTTTGATCTGGTTTTTTGCAAGCATCCATTCTTAAATATATCCAACATCCCCTCCAAGTTTTGCAGCCTAGAATCCTTTTTTGGAGCCTATGCCTTCTCCCCCCATATAATAGCCTTATATGCAGCTGCCAGTTTTGCACAACTAGAATCCTTTTCTGCGAGAGGAAGAAGTCCAAATTCGGACCTAGAAATTGAATTTCGGTCTGATTTTTTGCATACATGCTTGGAAAAACCATATCTTACTGTTCCCAAAGTTTCATGATTTTTCTCCATGGAATTAAAATTTAAAATTAATTTTTCAAGAAGCGTAATTTGAGAAAATCCGAAAAAATGGAAAATCGTACCCAGGCATCGAATTTTGATCAGCCAAGAGTTTGTGTGTGGTGCTCCCACGATTTTTGAGTTCCTCAAACCCATTTGATAGTGTTTCTGCATTTGTTTTGGTCAATTTTTAGTGTAGTCTATCATCGGGTGCACAGAAAGAGCCGCAGTGCACCAGAATGATACGGGGTGCACCATGGGCTAGCCGCGGTGCACAAAAATGAGGCGTGGTGGACTACTGGCTAGCCACGGCGCACCAGAATGAGCCGTGGTGCACCCTGGGATAGCCGCGGTGCCCCAGAATGAGCCGTGGTGCACCATGGGCTAGAAGAGGTGCACAAAAATAAGTCACAGTGCAGCAGAATGAGCCGTCGTGCACCATGGGCTAGACGCGGTGCACCAGAATGAGCCGCGGTGCACCAAAATGAGTCGTGGTGCACCATGGGCTAGCCGCGGTCCACCAGAATGAGCTATGGTGCACCAGAATGAGCCGTTGTGCACTATGGGATAGCCACGGTGCACCAGAATGAGCCGGGGTGCATCGCGGTCTAGCCGTGGTGCACGAGAATGAGCTATGGTGTACCTGAATGAGCCTTGGTGCATTATGGGCTAGCCGCGTTGCACCAGAATGTGCCGGGGTGCACCAGAATGAGTCGCGGTGCACCATGGGCTAGCCGCTGTGCACTAGAATGAGCCAGGGTGCACCAGAATGAGCAATGGTGCACCAGAATGAGCCGCGGTGCACCAGAATGAGTCGTGGTGCACCATGGGCTAGCCGCGGTGCACCAAAATGAGCCGTGGTGCTCCGTGGGCTAGCCGTTGTGCACCAGAATGAGCCGTGGTTCACCAGAATGAGCCGTGGTGCACCATGGGCTAGCCGCGGTGCACCGGAATGAGCTGCGGTGCACCGCAATGAGCCGTGGTGCACCATGGACTAGTCGCGGTGCATCCGAATGAGCCGCGGTGTACCAGAATGAGCCGTGGTGCACCAGAATAAGCCGCCATACACCAAAATAAGCGGGGGTATACCATGGGCTAGCCGCGGTGCACCGAAATGAGCCGGGGTGCACCGGAATGAGCCTTGGTGCACCATGGGCTAGCCGCGGTGCACCAGAATGAGCCGTGGTGCACCATGGGCTAGCAGCGATGCACCAGAATGAGCCGTGGTGCACCATGGGCTAGCTGCGGTTCACGAGAATGAGTCGTGGTGCACAATGGGCTAGCCATAGTGCACCATGGGCTAGCCACGGTGCACCATGGGCAAGCGGCGGTGCACCAGAATGAGCCATGGTGCACCATGGGCTAGCACGGTGCACCAGAATGAGCCGGAGTGCACCAGTGAGGCATCGAATTTTGATCTGCCAAGACTTTGATTGTGGTACTCCCACGATTTTTGTGTTCCGCCAACTCATTTGATAGTGTTTCTGCATTTGTTTTGGACAATTTTAAGTGTAGTCTATCATCGGGTGCACCTCTTCCGGCACCAGGTCAAGCATCAGGCACATCTCGTCAGGCACCCAGTGCACCACGCCATGCACCTCGTCAGGCACCGAGTCAAGCATAAGGTGCACCATGCCTGGAGGTCGGGGCACCACGTCAGGCACCAGGCGCGCCTCATGGGGCACCAAGTCAAGTATCCGGGGCATCTCGTCGGCCACCAGGTTTACAGCCCACCGCGGGCGTGGGAAGGCAGGCAACTGCTCCCCCTATAATAGCCTTATATGCAGTTGCCAGTTTTGCACAACTAAATACCTTTTTTCTGAGGAGGAAGAAGTCCAAATTCGGACCTAGAAATTGAATTTCGGTCTGATTTTTTGCATGCATGCTTGGAAAAACCATATCTTATTGTTCCCAAAGTCTCATGATTTTTCTCCATGGGATTAATTTAATATTTATTTTTCAAGAAGCGTATTTTGAGAAAATCCAAAAAAATGGAAAATCGTACCCAGACACCGAATTTTGATCTATTTTTTGTAAACATCCATGCTTAAATATATCCAACATCCTCTCCGAGTTTCATTGGATATCATGGAAGGATAGATTTTTAATGAATTTTTGGAGCCTATGCCTCCTCTCCCCATATAATAGGCTTATATTCATTTGCCAATTTTGCACAAGTAGACTTTTTTTTTGCGAGGAAGAAGGCCCAATTTATAGAGGGTGGCCATCCGATCAAAGACTAACCAGAGAATCGTTACCTCCACCCCATTTTTGCCAAATTCCATCGTTTAGACCACTTTTTCGGGGCCCAGAATATTTTTTATCAATCCCTGAACAAGTTAAAATTGAGAAAATCTGAAAAAACGGACAAGCATATCCCGGCATTGAATTTTGAGCTGGTTTTTTTGCAGGCGTCCATACTAAAATATATCCAACATCCCCTCCAAGTTTCATTGGATTTCATGGTGAATTTTTTCATTGATCTGAATATGCATGCTCCCCCTAACTTATAGGAACCTTGCCTTGTATGCAACTGCCAAAGCTTTGAGTGTGGTGCTCCCACGATTTTTCACGATTTTTGCAGTTGCCAGTTTTGCACAAGTAAATACCTTTTTTCTGAGGAGGAAGAAGTCCAAATTCGGACCTAGAAATTGAATTTCGATATGATTTTTTGCATGCATGCATGGAAAAACCATATCTTACTCTTCCCAAAGTCCCATGATTTTTCTCCATGGGATTAATTTAATATTAATTTTTCAAGAGGCGTAATTTGAGAAAATCCGAAAAAATGGAAAATCGTACCTAGACATCGGATTTTGATCTGATTTTTTGTAATCATCCATGCTTAAATATATCCAACAGCCTCTCCAAGTTTCATTGGATTTCATAGAAGGATTGGTTTTAATGAATTTTTGGAGCCTCTGCCTCCTCCCCCCATATAATAGGCTTATATGCATTAAGCCAATTTTGCACAAGTAGACTCCTTTTTTGCGAGGAGGAAGAAGGCCCAATTTGTAGAGGGTGGCCATCCGATCAAAACTAACCAGAGAATCATTACCCCCACCCTATTTTTGCCAAACTCCATCGTTTAGACCACTTTTTCGGTACCTGAAATATTTTTTATCAATCCTTGAACAAGCGAAAATTGAAAAAATCTGAAAAAAATGGAAAAGCACAACCCAACATCGAATTTTGAGCTGTTTTTTGCAGGCGTCCATACTTAAATATATCCAACATCCCCTCCAAGTTTCATTGGATTTCATGGAGAATTTTTACATTGACCTGAATATGCCTGCTCCCCCCTAACCTGTAGGAAACTTGCCTTGTATGCATGCAACTGCCAAGACTTTGTGTGCGGTGCTCCCACGATTTTTGAGTTCCTCCAACTCATTTGATAGTGTTTCTGCATTTGTTTTGGTCAATTTTGGTCAATATTTAGTGTAGTCTATCATCGGGTGCACCGCGTCAGGCACCATGTGTACCTCGTCCGGCACCAGGTCAAGCATCAGGCGCATCTCGTTAAGCACCGAGTCAAGCAAAAGGTGCACCAGACGCACATCATGGGGCACTAAAACAAGCATTCGGGGCATCTCGTCGGGCACCAGGAGCACAGCCCACTGCGGGTGTGGGAAGGCAGGCAGCTGCTCCCCCCATAATAGCCTTATTTGTAGTTTCCAGTTTTGCACAAGTAAATACCTTTTTTTCTGAGGAGGAAGAAGTCCAAATTCGGACCTAGAAATTGAATTTCGGTCTAATTTTTTGCATGCATGCGTGGAAAAACCATATCTTATTCTTCCCAAAGTCCCATGATTTTTCTCCATGGGATTAATTTAATATTAATTTCTCAAGAGGCGTAATTTGAGAAAATCCGAAAAAATGGAAAATCGTACCTAGACATCGAATTTTGATCTGATTTTTTGTAATCATCCATGCTTAACGTATATGAAAAGTATATAAGCATGCATTTTACATCATACCGCATTTATTTTTACGCTTTGTGTGTGATAGCATAGCATGGCATGCATGTACCAAAATTCATATAGCCTTGCAATTTTAGAATAGTTATGTACAGGACCATGTGTTTGAGCACGCATTATGTAGGCATCCCTCCGGTACCAGGGTATGGGACACTTGGCATCAGGCCGCATAGGCCACAGATGGAATCCACCAAGAGGGTGCCAATTATGGGATGTCCACTGTGTATTGCGCGCACGACGGTGCTAAGAGCGCAAAAAGGAAGGCGTTATATACGCAATATATATATATATATATATATATATATGATGAAAAGGAAAAGGACAAGGAACATGATATGTTGAAGTGATTGTTTATGATTTTGTGCCTAGTTTAATACTATTATATTATTGGTTTTATTGCCACTTTACTGGGATTATTCTCACCCCTTTGGGGCTGCTATTTTCATAAATGGCAGGAGGACGTCAGAGCATTTGAAGGCGTGATGTTTGCTGTTACTTGCTGATGCTTGGACTTTTGCTGTAACTGTTTGATTGTTGGATGACTGTAATGCTTATTATTTTGAGACACTTGGATGACTGTAGACATTATTATCTTCCATTTTGCTTTGGTCTTTTATGAACAACGCTTTTTGGAAAATTCAGAAAACGTTTTGCGAAAAGGATTTTTGAACGTCTTAAGTGTTGAATTTTTAACAGTTTTACGAGCACCTTACGGGTGATGTTTCAAGGTGCAAACGAACTCCGATTTACTATTATTTTATATGCATGCAAAGCCCCCGACGTGCTCTTTCTAAATCACAAGGAATATTTTTTTAATTCGTCCAAACAGAATTTATACGAATTTTTAAATGCATTACGGTTTTGCTGTTGGAATAAAATTTTTAGTAGCTAAAGTGTCGTTAAAGACTCTAATTCCGCTTAGCAAACGACTCTCTTGGATGCATACAAGGGAAGGCGTTACAGTGAGATTAATTTAATATTAATTTTTCAAGAGGCGTAATTTGAGAAAATCCGAAAAAATGGAAAATCGTACCTATACATCGAATTTTGATCTGATTTTTTTGTAAACATCCATGCTTAAATATATCCAACATCCTCTCCAAGTTTCATTGGATTTCATAGAAGGATTGGTTTTAATAAATTTTTGGAGCCTATGCCTCCTCCTCCCACATAATAGGCTTATATGCATTTTGCCAATTTTGCACAAGTAGACTCCTTTTTTGCGAGGAGGAAGAAGGCCCAGTTTGTAGAGGGTGGCCATCCGATCAAAACTAACCAGAGAATCGTTACCACCACCCTATTTTTGCCAAATTCCATCGTTTAGACCACTTTTTCGTTGCCCGAAATATTTTTTATCAGTCCTTGAACAAGCGAAAATTGAAAGAATCTGAAAAAATGGAAAAGCATACCCCAACATCGAATTTTGAGCTGCTTTTTTGGGCGTCCATACTTAAATATATCCAACATCCCCTCCAAGTTCAATTGGATTTCATGGAGAATTTTTTCATTGATCTGAATATGCATGCTCCCCCTAACCTATAGGAACCTTGCCTTGTATGCAACTAACAAGGCTTTGAGTGTGGTGCTCCCACGATTTTTGAGTTCCTCCAACTCATTTGATAGTGTTTCTGCATTTGTTTTGGTCAATATTTAGTGTAGTCTATCATCGGGTGCACCGCGTCAGGCACCGGGTGCACCTCGTCAAGCACCAGGTCAAGCATCAGGCGCATCTCGTCAAGCACCGAGTCAAGCATAAGGTGCACCAGGCGCGCCTCATGGGGCACCATGTCAACATCCGGGGCATCTCGTCGGGCACCAGGTGCATAGCCCACCGCGGGTGTGGGAAGGCAGACAGCTGCTCCCCCCTATAATAGCCTTATTTGCAATTGCCAGTTTTGCACAAGTAAATACCTTTTTTCTGAGGAGGAAGAAGTCCAAATTCGGACTAGAAATTGAATTTCGGTCTGATTTTTTGCATGCATGCTTGGAAAAAACATATCTTACTCTTCCCAAAGTTCCATGATTTTTCTCCATGGGATTAATTTAATATTAATTTTTCAAGAGGTGTAATTTGAGAAAATCCGAAAAAATGGAAAATCGTACCTAGACATCGAATTTTGATCTGATTTTTTGTAAACATCCATGCTTAAATATATCCAACATCCTCTCCAAGTTTCGTTGGATTTCATAGAAGGATTGGTTTTAATGAAGACATTGCACCATGAGCATCCCATGCCCCAGTGAACGAGGAGCAGGGCCGACTCGCAGGCAAGCGTCATTAAAGCAACCGAAAATCAAGGGACACAATGGGGCATCAGCCCACGTTCACCGCATGGACTTCTTCCGAGATAATGGTACATGCCCATGTACCGCAGAAGTCATGACAATGCAATAACTAACGAGGAGCACGTGCATTACCTTGAAATCGTCCAACAACCCTGCAAGGGGAGCCCGGATGGAAGGAGAATTACGAGCCACGCGAGTACCATTTCACTCTGCTACTTACAATACCTCGTCGCATATTTAAGTCATCTGCAAAGGATTCTACCCGCCGCCCGATGGGAATTGCGATTCAAGGCATCCCGTAAGGCTCGTCTGCCTTACGGTGTTCACCAACGGCACGTGCCTCTGGGGGGTCGAGGCCTCCTACTGCAGGTCGGCAAACGAGCGATGGGCGCGCCCATCGCTTCTATTAGCTCGGATTCTGACTTAGAGGCATTCAGTCATAATCCAACGCTCGGTAGCTTCGCGCCACTAGTTTTTCAACCAAGCGCGATGACCAATTATGCGATGACCCACTGCGGCTATGGGAACCGAGATCGAAGATGCTAAGAGCGGCGAGTCAATTCAGAAGCCGGATAGAGAGGATAAGGAAGAAGACGAGATGTCGAAGGAGCTTGAGAAGCCAGCAAAGGAACGAGAAGCGTGGAATCTAAGATGCTTGATGGAGTTAATTAAGTTGGAAGGTGTTAGATGTTTTTTTGTCAGTGATCAATATTGAAGAAAACGAGCGCGATCAAAAAGTTGAAGAAAAGCAGAAGCAACGCGAAGAAAGAAAGAAGAATTTAAAATTTATGGGGGAGTTTTGTTGGGATAAATCTTAAATGTTCATTTTTTATTTTAAATGTGTGAATGTGGTGCCCACAGGCCGACGTAAGGAACGCGCGGAGTCGGAGCATGCCGTGAGGCGCTCGCTGCCATCCACAACCATTCATACTTACACAAACAACCCAACCACCACTCACACGCCCTCGCATTCAGTGCGACCCAACACCACAAAACGTACCACAACCCACTTTGCCTACGGCATGCGCGCGATGGAAGCATCCAGTAGCGCCATGTCCATCTCGCTAGGCATGATCGATACCATCAAGAACCAGCCCTCGCCGCCGTCAATTCCTTTCGCAACTTGTTCAATCGTGATTCATCCGGGTCCATCAACGATGCACGTAAGGCAATAACAGCCGGGATCGGGGTAAGTCCCCAAAACGCACCGCCGCACATGCATCAACGACGCTAAATCATCAACGTCAAGTTGTTATGGGATCTCGTCGGGAACCAGGTGTACAGCCCACCGCGGGTGTGGGAAGGCAGGCAGCTACTCCCCCCTATAATAGCCTTATTTGCAGTTGCCAGTTTTGCACAAGTAAATACCTTTTTCTGAGGAGGAAGAAGTCCAAATTCGGACCTAGAAATTGAATTTCGGTCTGATTTTTTGCATGCATGCTTGGAAAAACCATATCTTACTCTTCCCAAAGTCCCATGATTTTTCTCCGTGGGATTAATTTAATATTAATTTTTCAAGAGGCGTAATTTGAGAAAATCCGAAAAATGGAAAATCGTACCTAGACATCGAATTTTGATCTGATTTTTTGTAAAAAACCATGCTTAAATATATCCAACATCCTCTCCAAGTTTCATTGGGTTTCATAGAAGGATTGGTTTTAATGAATTTTTGGAGCCTATGCCTCCTCCCCCCATATAATAGGCTTATATGCATTTTGCCAATTTTGCACAAGTAGACTCCTTTTTTGCGAGGAGAAAGAAGGTCCAATTTGTAGAGGGTGGCCATCCGATCAAAATTAACCAGAGAATCATGACCCCCACCCTACTTTTGCCAAATTCCATCGTTTAGACCACTTTTTCGGTACCTGAAATATTTTTTGTCAATCCTTGAACAAGCGAAAATTGAATAAATCTGAAAAAATGGAAAAGCATACCCCAACATCGAATTTTGAGCTGCTTTTTTGCAGGCGTCCATACTTAAATATGTCCAACATCCCCTCCAAGTTTCATTGGATTTCATGGAGAATTTTTACATTGACCTGAATATGCCTGCTCCCCCTAACCTGTAGGAACCTTGCCTTGTATGCATGCAACTGCCAAGACTTTGTGTGTGGTGCTCCCAGGATTTTTGAGTTCCTCCAACTCATTTGATAGTGTTTCTGCATTTGTTTCGGTCAATTTTTAGTGTAGTCTATCATCGAGGGCACCGGGTGCACCTCGTCCGGCACCAGGCGCATCTCGTCAGGCACCTGGTGCACCACTCCATGCACCTCGTCAGGCATCGAGTCAAGCATAGGGTGCACCATGTCTGACGGTCGCGGCACCACGTCAGGCACCAGGAGCGCCTCATGGGGCACCATGTCAAGCATCCGGGGCATCTCGTCTGGCACCAGGTGCACAGCCCACCGCGGGTGTGGGAAGAAAGGCAGCTGCTCCCCCCTATAATAGCCTTATTTGCAGTTGCCAGTTTTGCACAAGTAAATACCTTTTTTCTGAGAAGGAAGAAGAGTCCAAATTCGGACCTAGAAATTGAATTTCGGTCTTATTTTTTGCATGCATGCTAGGAAAAACCATACCTTACTCTTCCCAAAGTCCCATGATTTTTCTCCATGGGATTAATTTAATATTAATTTTTCAAGAGGCGTAATTTGAGAAAATCCGAAAAAATGGAAAATCGTACCTAGATATCGAATTTTGATCTGATTTTTTGTAAACATCCATGCTTAAATATGTCCAACATCCTTTCCAAGTCTCATTGGATTTCATAGAAGGATTGGTTTTAATGAATTTTTGGAGCCTATGCCTCCTCCCCCCATATAATAGGCTTATATGCATTTTGCCAATTTTGCACAAGTAGACTCCTTTTTTGCGAGGAGGAAGAAGGCCCAATTTGTAGAGGGTGGCCATCCGATCAAAACTAACCAGAGAATCGTTACCCCCACCCTATTTTTGCCAAATTCCATCGTTTAGACCACTTTTTCGTTGCCCGAAATATTTTTTATCAATCCCTGAACAAGTGAAAATTGAGAAAATCCGAAAATATGGAAAAGCATACCCCGGCATTGAATTTTGAGCTGCTTTTTTGCACGCGTCCATACATAAATATATCCAACATCCCCTCCAAGTTTCATTGGATTTCATGGAGAATTTTTACATTGACCTGAATATGCCTGCTCCCCCCTAACCTGTAGGAAACTTGCCTTGTATGCATGCAACTGCCAAGACTTTGTGTGTGGTGCTCCCATGATTTTTGAGTTCCTCCAACTCATTTGATAGTGTTTCTGCATTTGTTTTGGTCAATATTTAGTGTAGTCTATCATCGGGTGCACCGCGTCAGGCACCGGGTGCACCTCGTCCGGCACCAGGCGCATCTCGTCAAGCACCGAGTCAAGCATAAGGTGCACTAGACGCACATCATGGGGCACTAAATCAAGCATCCGAGGCATCTCATTGGGCACCAGGTGCACAGCCCACCGCGGGTGTGGAAAGGCAGGCAGCTGCTCCCCCCATAATAGCCTTATTTGAAGTTGCCAGTTTTGCACAAGTAAATACCTTTTTTCTGAGGAGGAAGAAGTCCAAATTCGGACCTAGAAATTGAATTTCGGTCTGATTTTTTGCATGCATGCTTGGAAAAACCATATCTTACTCTTCCCAAAGTCCCATGATATTTCTCCATGGGATTAATTTAATATTAATTTTTCAAGAGGCGTAATTTGAGAAAATCCGAAAAAATGGAAAATCGTACCTAGACATCGAATTTTGATCTGATTTATTGTAATCATCCATGCTTAAATTTATCCAACATCCTCTCCAAGTTTCATTGGATTTCATAGAAGGATTGGTTTTAATGAATTTTTGGAGCCTATGCCTCCTCCCCCCATATAATAGGCTTATATGCATTAAGCCAATTTTGCACAAGTAGACTCTTTTTTCGCGAGGAGGAAGAAGGCTCAATTTGTAGAGGGTTGGCCATCCGATCAAAACTAACCAGAGAATCATTACCCTCACCCTACTTTTGCCAAATTCCATCGTTTAGACCACTTTTTCGGTACTCGAAATATTTTTTATCAATCCTTGAACAAGCGAATATTGAAAAAATCTGAAAAAATGGAAAAGCATACCCCAACATCGAATTTTGAGCTGCTTTTTTGCAGGCGTCCGTACTTAAATATATCCAACATCCCCTCCAAGTTTCATTGGATTTCATGGAGAATTTTTACATTGACCTGAATATGCCTGCCCCCCCTAACCTGTAGGAACCTTGCCTTGTATGCATGCAACTGCCAAGACTTTGTGTGTGGTGCTCCCATGATTTTTGAGTTCCTCCAACTCATTTGATAGTGTTTCTGCATTTGTTTTGGTCAATTTTTAGTGTAGTCTGTCATCGAGGGCACCGGGTGCACCTCGTCCGGCACCAGGCGCATCTCGTCAGGCACATTGCACCACTCCATGCACCTCGTCAGGCATCGAGTCAAGCATAGGGTGCACCATGCCTGACGGTCGAGGCACCACGACAGGCACAAGGCGCTCCTCATGGGGCATCATGTCAAGCATCCGGGGCATCTCGTCGGGCACCAGGTGCACAGCCCACCGCGGGTGTGGGAAGGAAGGCAGCTGCTCCCCCTATAATAGCCTTATTTGCAGTTGCCAGTTTTGCACAAGTAAATACCTTTTTTCGTAGGAGGAAGAAGTCCAAATTCGGACCTAGAAATTGAATTTCGGCCTGATTTTTTGCATGCATGCTTGGAAAAACCATATCTTACTCTTCCCAAAGTCCCATGATTTTTCTCCATGGGATTAATTTAATATTAATTTTTCAAGAGGCGTAATTTGAGAAAATCCGAAAAAATGGAAAATCGTACCTAGACATCGAATTTTGATCTGATTTTTGTAAACATCCATGCTTAAATATATCCAACATCCTCTCCAAGACTCATTGGATTTCATAGAAGGATTGGTTTTAATGAATTTTTGGAGCCTATGCCTCCTCCCCCCATATAATAGGCTTATATGCATTTTGCCAATTTTGCACAAGTAGACTCCTTTTTTTGCGAGGAGGAAGAAGGCCCAATTTGTAGAGGGTGGCCATCCGATCAAAACTAACCAGAGAATCGTTACCCCCACCCTATTTTTGCCAAATTCCATCGTTTAGACCACTCTTTCGTTGCCCGAAATATTTTTTATCAGTCCTTGAACAAGCGAAAATTGAAAAAATCTGAAAAAATGGAAAGCATACCCCAACATCGAAATTTGAGCTGCTTTTTTGCAGGCGTCCATACTTAAATATATCCAACATCCCCTCCAAGTTTCATTGGATTTCATGGAGAATTTTTACATTGACCTGAATATGCCTGCTCCCCCCTAACCTGTAGGAAACTTGCCTTGTATGCATGCAACTGCCAAGACTTTGTGTGTGGTGCTCCCACGATTTTTGAGTTCCTCCAACTCATTTGATAGTGTTTCTGCATTTGATAGTGTTTCTGCATTTGTTTTGGTCAATATTTAGTGTAGTCTATCATCGGGTGCACCGCGTCAGGCACCATGTGTACCTCGTCCGGCACCAGGTCA
>JAVKPL010012542.1:0-59414 GCA_032173675.1 Gastrolobium villosum | reverse complement strand
CCTTTTGAATCTACTCAATGGTGAGGTTAGGGATAGGGCAAATGAGGGAAACTGTTGAACAAATGCTCAAAGAAAAGTAACCTGAAACAACATGCAGACAATAATAGGAAACATCATTTATCAATCAAGGGGAAAAGGAAATCCAAAAAAATAGAGTAAGGGTTTAAAAAAAAAATTTCCAGACCCAAAAGCTATAATAGCAAAGGGGAAGAAAAGATCAGTAGTCTCACGGTCACAGGGAAGTTTGTGGGTAGTATGATTGTTTGACAGGATAAAGTAGAAACGAATATGTTTGCGGTTAGAATGTGAAACGACTATGTACCAAAAGAAAAAAGAATGTGAAACGACTAAAGTAGTTAAGGGAATTACCATAATATTGAAAATAAGTTTGATTTAAAAAAATTGTTTAAAAATACAGGCCAACCTGGAGGCTTATGGGCCAAGCTGTGCAAAATAGGCCTGTGGCCTGATTTTAAAAGAGGTTTTATAATAAGCTCAAGATTGTTTCATTTATTAAACAGGCCAAGCCAGGCCAGGCCAAAGGCAGGCCAGACCAGAGGCCCCTGACAGGCTGCTTGACCCATTTACACCCCTACTCACAATCTTATGGTGGGACTCACATAGTTATGAAATAAAAAAAAAAAAATTATGTCTATGTAGAAAAGTAAACTACTCTCGAGTAGTTTTTCGCATAAAATATAGTTATTGTGAAAGAGAAAGTGATTTTAATAGCAAATCAATCACGTGCATTTATGTACTACATTATTCTATTAATGCTTAACAAGTGAAAGTGTAAATCTTCCTTTTCCCTCCAAGTTTTATAATTTAAGATTCTATTATGTACCGAAAAGAACGTGTCTCTTTGTCCGGTTGTACTAAATTAAGCATATGGTTCTCGTCAAAAAAAAATGAATCCAGTCATTAGAAAAAAAAATATTTATTCGATTTAAATATAGATAACCTTTTTCTTTGACTTTTTTATTTTAAAAAGAGAAAGATTACTCTTTAGTGACAGATCGATTGACCAATGTGACACATCAAGAGGGTAAAAGGGATCCAAGATTATTCCGAATTCACACTATTTACGGAAGTTTAATTAACATGTGCAAAGACAAGGAAGAAGGAAAAGTAAAATCTTTTATAAAGGCTTATATATATAAAAAGAAGGGAAAAATAAATTTTATGTCGTAGGAGAATTCAAATTTCATGCCATGGATACATGAAGTGTGGGACCCACTTATTTAAAAAAACAAAAAAATAAAAAAAATGAGTGACACACCTTTTTATGATGAGTCTATGAAGAATTTATTTTCTAATGCAAGATTAGAAAGACAAACCCCTAAAAAGAATAGTGGCTAGCTAAGAATGTGCACGGTAGCTTTAAGACTGTTACAGTGCACTGACAATGACCCATGTATGCCTCTCTGCCAATAATGCTATGGAACCCAATTAAGTCAAAATTAATCTTATATGATTCTCTTCTGATGAGCTAAATTTCTGAGAACAAATTCTAATTGAGAATACCATAACAGAAACATGGGTAACCACTACTAGTCTCTGGCTGTCTTCCCTTTTTATATTATTCTATTCCCACAACAAACAGTAATTAATGAATCAACAAACAGTCTTGGGAAGAAAATGGGCCAAGTCAACTTTTGCTTGTTCTTATCTAATTCTTAAAGCTATACATTGCAGAGTGAAAATTGATTCCAGACAACACGACCGGTTTTAGATAAGTAACAGCATGGAAAGGTTCATAGGCAAGAGGATGGAAGAATTCCATTGAGGAAAATGAGTCAACCCTTTGACCTTCTCTTGCTTATAAATACATAAGCTACAATGATATAGAAGAGCATAGAGGATGAAATGTGAAATGTGAGAGATTAGAAGAGAGTGGCTGAAGGTTCATGTTGTTTGCTCAAAAGTCTTGCATGAAGAGGCAGAGAGAGTGCATTTGAGCCATGGATGACTTGCCGGCATCTGCTGCCAAAGCAGGATATCCTCTAAAGGTGTTGCTGGCGAGGAATCTGGGCTCACTTTTGCTCCCTTTCCTCTCATATAAGACTCTAAAGAGATCTTCAAAGAATAATGTTCATTGTGCCTTGTTCAAATGCATCACCGTAAATAACCAATTTAACCCAAAAGTTTAAGCTAGTGGGTGAGGGTTTTTTTAATGGTTTTATATATCTCAACATGCTCCCTCACACGAAAGCCCACTGGACTTGAAGGGTAGACAATGCACAGGCCCACCTACCTATGCGAAGAAAGAAATCTCACTCGAAAGAAAGTGAGAGCGGTGAGGTTCGAACCAGGTATACCGAGGCTCTGATACCATGTAAAGAAAGTGGGTGAGGGCTTTTTTAATGATTTTATATATTTCAAGAATCACACTTACAATATGAAAGTGCCATGTCAACTACATATTTTCAGAGGGAAAACAGAGTAATTTTCCCTAATTACTAAGCCAAATTTACGGAACTTGAATACTTGATAATCTGTACTAATAATTATGTATAATTTTGAACCAATTTCGGGATTTGCACTCTCTACATGTTACCTTTGGATTAGTTATTCCTCAAGATATTTTGTCTTTGTTCTTAACTTACTTTCTAAATGTTTTAGTTTATTTTATGCATAAATAAGTGCTCGGGGTCGAGAGATCCTTGATGACAGATTTTGCTACTAGATTGCTATTATCATCTTTGAATTTATGTTACACATTTAAATGAGCTTGGGGTGGAGAAATCCTTGAGGACCCATTGTCTTATTGAGATTTCTAGTTAGAGATCTCATCCCGTGTGGGCACATTTTCAGGTAGAGGTACTTCTGCGGTTTAGTGGCAGGAGGCCAGAGTTTGAGTAGTTGAGATGATGCATACACCTTACCATATTATTATTATGATTTATTCCTTGTTGTTATGTCTTTATAGCTATTGTATTTGAGACGTGATTTGATTACGTGTTTTATTTGGTGACATTGGTATAAGCTATGTTATTTCAGATTGAGTTGTATTATTGTTTCAGGAGATGTCTGGTCTACGTGTTGTAGTTTCATGACGTGATACATTATTTATATTATGAGGTTACTCAGTATAGTTATTTATTACAATTTACACATATACGGTTTTTGAAAAAGAATAAGTAAATCCACTTGGTTAATATGACAAGGTTCATAATTAAAAAATTTAGCTTCCGCATTTATTGAGCTGCGCTTATTACCATTTATATGTTTAATGCACCGGATGCACACAGGATGTTATAGGAAGCATTTCCCAGATCACCAAAATATAGCCAATTGCTATAAATTTTTTTAATTCCTACCTAGTATGGTAACCAACGTAGAAAATTCATAACTTATTCAATTCTCAATCAAATGAGGCATGTAAGGTATCAAATTGAAGCTTATGATGTCTACTTTCACCTCCTAAGATTATATAGTTTATTGATTTATGAATCATAAGGTGTTGTCCAAATTTGTATTTTCTACTGTCAGGTTCTGGCCAGTTTTGTAAAGGTCATTTCTTTTTCATCCCTTCACCAAACGAGGTATAATATATATCATTTGAAATCCCTAGGAGTTTAGTTTCATGTATCCAAGTTTGAAAATTTTTGGGTAACAAACACGTTGAGAGTTTGAGGAGGAACCAAAGCTGCCGAAATTCTATTTACCCTATATGTCGTGAAACCTTGATATTTGTTGGACCGACTGTTTGAGCTATAGAGCTCCAAATTGAGTGAGGCTTGAAACCATGTAAAGCTAACTCAAATTCCTTTAATCATGAGAAAGAAAATTACTCATATTTCATAAAGTGAATAACTGACTGAGTTACAAGTATAAGTAACAAAGTAAGACAATTTCATTATTAATTCTGAATAATAATGTTGCGCTTAATACTATAATGAAATAATACATCGGGTGCATGCACAACATATGACCCGCAACCCGTGGGTGGTCGTGTCCGGGTTTCATTTTTTGATTCTTAAACAAAAAGGGTCGTGTGCGGGTTGGACAATTTGACCCACGGGTTAGAGTCTTGACACAACACGAACCCAAGCCGCTGACACATTTTGCATCCCTAATGCTCCTTGTCGCCCACTTTTGGTTTTGGTTCAACCACTATAATCATTGCTTCACTATTATTTGAGCTTCGAAAGCATGTGGGCTTTTCGTCGAGCTTGGATCCCTCTCAGGTAACTCTTCTCCTTCTCAAAAAAGAAAATTGAATGCTACATCTCTATTCATTACTTTGTTGTTATTTGCTCCATTTCAAATGCAACTCAAATGATTCTTTCTCTATTATTTTAATCGTGAATTACTCCTATGCTTTAATTTTGGTTATCCATTTGATATGTCATCGTCTATTTTTAATTAATAAGAGATGCTTCTCAAATTTGTTAGAGTATATAATATAAATCATTAAAAAGGCCCTTACCTACTAACTTAAGGTTTTGGGTGAAATGGTTTTTTAACAGTGGTATCAGAGCCAACGATCTGGGCTAAGTGCTTGGAAGGCCTCACAGAAGGCTAGTGTGACCCTAATATTTGAAGAGAAAAAGACTTCCACAGAAACTTTCACCTGAGGGTGAGCACGTGTTTGTGAAACTTTCACCTGTCACCGGTGTTGGACGGGCACTCGGCGTGAGGAAGTTGAGCCCGCGATTCATAGGGCCCTACCAGATCCTTGGTAGAGTAGGACCAGTTGCCTATCGACTCGCCTTGCCTCCGAACCTAGCCAACATCCACGACGTGTTTCACGTGTCTCAGCTTCGGAAGTACATAGCAGACCCTTCGCACGTGGTGCAGCCGGATGATGTGGAGGTTCGGGAGAACCTAAAGACTCCCATCGGATCACTCAAGATTCTCGATCGTGGCGAGAAGCAGCTCAGAAGCAAGATCATTCCGATGGTCAAAGTGCAATGGTCTGGAAGAACTCCTGAGGAGTGTACCTGGGAGCGAGAGGACGAGCTTCTCCGACAGTATCCCGACTTTCAAGACAGGTATGTTTCTGATTTTGAGGACAAAATCCTTAAAAAGGTGGGGTGAATGTAAGAACTCGCACCGCTAATTAAGGTAATTAGCGAATTAATTATGATAATTAGGAAATAATTCCATAATTGACCCTAATAATTATTAATGGGCTTAGATAATTATATTGAGTGAGTAAAAATGCTGAAAGTCGCTTTTCGGAAGAAAAGCGCAGATACCGGTTCTGCTACTCGGTATAAATGCGTACCGGAAAAGTATCCCGGAAAATTATAACGAATGCATGATAATTACTAGAATATTATGTAGGACTTGTAAAACAAGTTTCAAGTCAAAATGACGTAATCTGATGCCAGAACTGATACTGGCTATGGAAAAGCGCGTACCGGAAAGGTGCTCCGAAAAATATGAAAAATCTTAGAAAAATGCGTAGGTCTAGAATCCGAAGTTTGGGATCAAGATCTTTTACTTTGCGATTAAGGTTAATACTGCGCGGTTAGTGGCTTGTGCCTATAAATAGGCACATTAGCACAAAACCCTAGGCCATATTCATATTCCTACGTGACTTTTGGGCTGCTGTTGCTTTCTTCTTCTTCTTCTTCTTCTCTTCTTCTTCCTTCTTCTTTCCTTAGCCAAGTGATCACCTTTCATGCTTGTTTAGACATTTGTGAAGGTGAGAGTTAATCTTGGGGCTGCATTGTGGCCATCATTCTGAGTTGAGGGGTAGTTAGTGAGCATGAGTTTGAAGCTTTAGTAATGGCTACTTTGTAGTAGTCATTGTGAGCTTCAAAGTGTCTTCTTGTGGTGCAAGAACCCACCTTGAAGTGCCATTTTCGTGCTCCTACTTAGGCTGAGTTTGAGGAACCTTGGGAGAGCTCCAAGAGCACAACTTGCCTCTGTTTTGAGCTTTGGTAAGTTATACCAACTATGATCATGGGTTTAAATGCTTAAAAATGGAACCTTGATGCATGTATTGAGCTAAGTTAATAACTTAAAGGTGGGGTAGGTTAAACACACCTAGAAATGCATGTTTAAGTGCCTTTAATCGGTTAAAAAGTTGAACCTATGGATTGGATATTCACGAAATGCAGAAAAATGCATTCTGTCGTGAGATATCCGGATATTGTCGGGCAGATATCCGGATATCAGTATCCGGATATGATATCCGGATATCCATATCCGGATATGGGGACAGCAACGAACCTGTTTCGGTAAAAATTCGATATCTTGAGCTACAGAGCTCTAAATCGAGTTCCGTTTGGACCTATGTGTAGCTAACACATAAGGCTATAACCCTGTAAAATTTCGTAGCCATTGGATAAGTGGTTTGATCTCAGTGTTAGTTTAAAGTCGCGTCTTGGTTGTTGGAAATTCAATTGGCAGCAGTCACTTTGCGAAAATCATAACCGGAGTTATACAACTCCGATTGAGACATAAAGTATATCGTTGGAAACCTCAAGATGTCTAGTTTAACATTGTAAATATTAGAATATTAATATTGATATAATTATTGGTCTAAAACAGATTGTGATTCTGCTGTGTTTGGACTTTGAGTTTGTGCGGACTCTTGGCTTGGATAGCTAGCTTGCAAGGTAAGCTTTCGTGTCCTCGGTTTAGCCATTTTGATGTTCCACCATGTCCCATGGGGATGGGTTTATGCATGCTGTGTTACATGCTTTGATTATTTTGGAATGCTGTTGAGCTGTTTATATGTAATGAGCATTATGATATGCATGTGGTGTCCACCTAGACGGCAATCCTGAGTATGTAGTACATACAAGATGGAGAAGCATGTGGGTGAGGTGCAGGTAGTATCCATGTACTCATGTAGGCATAGACGTATTCCTACATTTCTCTGGCCAGTAGATTTGAAAGCACACATGACATGATTAATTGCTGCATCGCATGATTTTAGAACTTATACTGTAATACTGTTTTTAGAACTTATATTACACATGTAAGTGAGCTTGGGGTGGAGACTCCTTGAGGACCCCTTGTCTTACTGAGATTTCTTGTTAGAGATCTCACCCCACGTTTGGGGAACGCTTATTTCAGGATCAGGTAATGTTGAGGGCTCAGGTGGCAGGAGGCCAGAGCTGAGTTGATATTTATGATCATGCTGACGTGCTGGTTGTGGATTGCTGTTTATTTGACTGCTGTTATGTTTCATGCTTTATTTATGTTAAGTTATGTTGAGACTATTTGTGGGCATTGTTGCCTTATTTGGTGAGCATGGGGTTTGTCCATGCCACATGGTTTGACTATTGTCTTTGAATTTAATGTTGTAATTAAAGTCTCAGGATTTTGACCCAGGCTACTTGTGTAGACCTGTGGCTTTAGATACTCACTTATATTTATGTACGAGGTATTCAGTTAGATGTCTTGCAATTTACATACAGGCAGTATTTTTATGAAAATGATTAAGTAATCAAGTTGGTTAAGTTAATGACGTCATAATTGAATTAAAGAAAAAGTTATTCCGCATTTTAATTAAGCGTGGCTTAATACGATAGCGTGTTAACAATCCGGGTTAACACGGGCTGTTACAACAAGGCAGACCAGTAATGGGTTTGTGCCATATTTCACGCTTCAAGCCCAAAGGGATCTTGCGTGAGGGGGTGTGTTAGAGTATATAATATAAATCATTAAAAAGGCCCTTACCTACTACCTTAAGGTTTTGGGTGAAATGGTTCTTTAACAAAATTAACATGTAATCTTTTCTTTTATAAGAATTTTTTATTTAGAATTTTATTCAAAAATTCAAAGAGGTTATTGATTTATTAATTTCTTTCTAAACTTTGTGTTTGGTCATAGTTGAGGAAGGTTGGTAGGGAAGAGCATGTTAGGTTAGAGGCGGGCACGACGAATTGAGCTTTTCAACCCACTTTCAAAAGTGAGACGGGACGGGGCAAACTAGGATAAAGTGTGTGTTTTACTTTTCTTTCCTTCTTCTACACACTATCATGCTAAAGGATTACATATAAGATTCAAATTTAAATTTAATGCGAGTTGAAGTACCTTTTACATACAATTGAAATAAGGAGATATTCTTATGCATGTATTGTGTATGGCTTTAATGTTTTTATAATAAATACAAATAAATTATTTTTATTCACTCACAAAATAATATTATTTTGGATTGAAAGATTAAAAGATTATAATGATAATGACTATTATAATCTTAGAATAAATTATAATTATAAAAAAGAAAAACCTTATTTTTCGTTCTAAAATGACATTGTTTTGGACTCAATGCAGATAATTTATTTACATTTTGTACAGAAAAATGAAATTATTGTCTATTATAGGGACTTTATTTAATATCAAACAAGTATTAAATTGTAAAACTATAACTAAAAAGGGCATGAAAGTAGTCAACAACAATACCCTTGGTTACGGAAATAATTTTTTGATGATGACGGTACGTACTAAAATATTCCTGATGTCCATAAATACGAACCTTAATCATGGTCAACCCATTTAAATCTCATATTTCAATTCTTGCACCATTATCACAAATCAATGGTTTTCATTATCTTATAGAGAGAGAGAGAGAGAGGGGAACCCAGTGTCTCTTTCCAAATATATGTGTGTCTACGACGAAAGGAAGGAAACAGATGGTACAAGTTCCGTGCGTTAAGGACAAGTGATGCTCACTCTCTTACCTACACTAGCGAAAGTGGTGATATTAGTTTAATTAGTAGTAATTATTGTTTTTGTTATTATTATTCTTATTATGTTCTAATGGATTACAGAAAAAAGCTAGCCAAAGTTTTTCTTATCATGTTTTTTATTATGTCACGTCATGTGTTGTGCATGAACGAGAATAAAGAAAGAACCAATTACCGGTGTGGATCGAACCCAGGACACGAGACTCTAATACCATGTAAAAAATCAATTCAACCCAAACCCAAAAACTTTCGGTGAGGATACATTAATGATTTTATACATATCTTAACAAGGTTATATTAAAGTTTAAGGTGTCTCAGTGTCGACAATATGAAAGTCGCCCAAGGCATTATAAATCTCACACTAATTGTCTATATAATCATCAATGTGGGACTCCTGAAGAGTGAGAGTGTCAAATGCCTTATCAACTCCACACTAATTGTCTATATAATCAATGTGGGACTCTAACAATTATTCTCTGTTCAATCTTCACCAATATCATCTTGGGGAGCGTTTTAAAATTTTATTTTTTAATTCGCCCCAAACTCTGGATTAGTTCATAGGCGACTCAAAGAGACAGAAAGTGTGAGACTCGTGGGGAATCTTTAAAAAAAATATAAAAAATACGCGTCCAACGCATCTCACCCTCGTAACACTTTGAACCAAATTCCTTGCATATATCACTAATATAATAATATCTTTTGCACGTGACACAGAATAAATCTGGTATGTTCTATACCCACAAACGAAACCAATAATCCATCATGGGCAGAAGTTTTAAGCCTATGATGTCAATGCATGATCTACGTAGCCTATAAATATGTGAACGGTAAACCAGTAATGTAGTGTGGAAGCAAAAGAAAAGAGAGAGAAAGAAAAAGAGAAATTAAAGAGGTTATTGATCAGAATTGCTATGCTATATGATTGTCCTAAGTTGGCTTGCATGAAAGAGTGGAAGAGTGGATGTGAGCCAAGGATGACTTGCCGGTTATAAAATTGTACCCGGCTAAGTCTTTCTTGACTCTTAATTCACTATTCTTACTCTCATGCAAATCCTTTGGACACACTCAATGAAGAAAACAAGTTACCTTTAGTTTTGCATCCAAAATGATCTCATTATTTAGTTAATAAATCTTTTTTCTTTTTTCTTTTTTCAATTTTGTCTTAAAATGTGCTTGTTGCAGGTACTGGAAGGAGAAAGAAATATACAAAAGAAAATTTCCCAGCAGCGCGCCTAAACAAAAAAAAGGAAAATTATATTCTTCTGTACATTCAGAATCATCAGTATAACGATCCAGGTTAATTAGTGTTATTATTGTATATAAGATGTATATCTGATCAATTTCATCGAACCTCTTCAAAATCAAATTTGATTATTCTCAACTATATCACTCGTTTGGTGCTAGTAATTACAAAGGTATTTTTTTTTTACCTTCATGGAGGTATTGTTTCATCTTCATTAATTGTAGCCTTGAAGTGCTGTTCATGCCATTGCCTTGCTTCATTTATAAAGGAATAACTTGCAGCGGTCCAACTCTCCTTAATTACCAGCCCAGGCTTGATTGATAAGAGCTTGAAAATCATCATTACCCCCATGGATTCCTTTTTGGTTGGCCCTCCCACAATAAAATAGGCCTATGATAAGAACCATAGTAGTATAGGGCATCGCCTTTGTGAATCTATAATTAGGGCATGATGGATCCTCCTCTTTGTCTCCAAAAAGCTCCTCCCCATCTTTCTCTTCCATTTAGGCTTTGTTTGGGAGTTTGGAGGGGAAGGGAAGGAATTTGGAGGGTATTCCCTTCCCTTGTTTGGGAGTTAAAAAATGGTAAGGGAAAAAACGGAGGGTTAATGAGATATTTTTACCATTTTACCCTTTTTTAAAATTAGTATAATTATTATATTTTATAAACTAAAATAAATTTAAAATTTCTAACAAAATTATTTATGTACTTTTCACAATATTAAAAAAGAATAATTTTTATGAAATTTCTACGCTGCAAGCTACGAAAATTGTCACAAAATTATTTTTTCGTCAGAATACTCTTCGTCGAAAAGCGACGAAATTTTATCTCGATGAAAGTTTTTACAAAAATAATTTTTCTATCGAAATTTAGTTTCTGTCAAAAGTTTTGACGAAAATGATTTCCTACATCAAATGCTTTAAACGAAAAAAAATATTTCGACAAAAATTTTGACGGAATGTTTTCCGTTCAAAATTTCGATGGAAATGTGTTCTGATGAAAATTTTGACGGAAATTGTTTTGTCAAAAATTTTTAGGGAAGTGTTTCATTTGAAACTTTCGAAGAAATTTAGATTTTGTAAAGAATTTTGACAGAATATTTTTTTCCGTCAAACATTTTAATCGAAATATTTTTCGTCAAAATATTTTACTGAAAAATTTTCTGTTGATATTTTTTGACATAAATGTGTTCCGTTGAAAATTTTGATGGAAATAGTTATTATCAAAAAAATTGACGAAAATATGGAAAATTATGTTTCCATATATATTCGACGTAAACTTTTTGTCAAAATGTTTAGCGAAAATGTTTCTGTCGAATGACGGAATGTGAATTCTATAAAGAATTGTGATGAAATTTTTTTCCGGCAAAAGTTTTCAGTGGAAATGTGTTTCGTTGAAAATTTTGATGGAAATTCTTTTCGTTAAAATTTTCGATGAATATGTTTTTTTGTGAAATATTTTGACGAAATTTAGATTCTGTAAAGAATTTTGTCAAATTCTTTTGCAGGAATGTTTTTAGTCTCAAATTTTGATGGAATTATTTTTCGTCAAAAATTTCGATGAATATGTTTTTTCGTGAAATATTTTGACGAAGTTTAGATTCTGTAAAGAATTTTGACAAAAAAGAATTTTGTCAAATTTTTTTACAGAAATGTTTTTAGTCTCAAATTTTGATGGAAATATTTTTCGTCGAAAATTTTGATGGAAATATTTTCCGTAAGAAATTTAGACGTAATTGTTTTACGTCGAAACTTTTCGGTGGAGATGTGTTTCGTCAAATTTAGATTTCGCCAATAGTTTTAACTGAATTTTTTCCCTTAAAAAATTTATGTTAGTGATTATGACAAAATCTTGTTTCGTCTTTAGTTTTGACGAAATTTTTTTGACTTATATGATTTTCATCAAAAAATTTGTCACTATTTTTGACGAAATATTTTTCGTCGATAAATTTTGTCGGTATTTGAGATTTTTCTAATAATGTCACGTTTAAAAATGATTCACATTTATGTAGTTTTTAAATTTTGATGCTAAGGGGAGATAAGTAATTTTTAATATTTCCCCCCTCAAAGCCCCCAAATTGGGGGAACTTTAATTTTAGGAAGAATGGGGTTTTTGGAGGGTTTAGTAAAAATCCTCAATTCCTTCCCCTCCTTTTTTTAAACTCCCAAACAATGAGAGGACTTACTAAAACCCTCGTTTTCCTTTTCTTCCCCTCCTAAAACCAACTCCCAAACAAAGCCTTAAGGTAATGTTGGATCTACAAAAATCTTAAACTTATGCATAAATCCATAAAAAGAGTGCATGTGCCAATGTTTACACTCTTCAATTAATTTCTTTATTTTTCAAACTCTCGTTAATCCAACATAGAGTTTGGAACAATCCCTATGTCATCATCAAGCTCAACATATAACACCTAACTTTCCGTTCAAATCATTAACCTAATTAAGATTCCGAAGATTATAGATCGTACTCATGCTAGAAGATCCATAATCGTTCGTGCTTCGAATTCACACGTTCCTATGTCAAAATATGTTACGGTTTTGTTGTTTTATCTTAGATATAGAGACCAAGTTATATGCCAAAAAGTTACGTATAAAGTCAGGATTAAAATTGAGAAAATTTTCACCAATTTTTTTTTTTTTTTCGAGAAAATGATTGTTGAATCGCAATATATCATATATATAGTGTATCGTTTAGCCGGTTTTATGTAGGGGTGTTCGCGGTCTGGATTTGATCGATTTTGGAAGCAAAATTCATCTAATCCAATCCTTCAGTTTGATCATGTAATCCTCCATTCGATTTGATTTTTTTCTCAAATCCAATCAAATTTTATTCAGTTTGGGTTGGATCGATTTTCAGTTTTTTGAAAAACCTAAGATTTGTATAATGATTATTGTGCAAATATCATATCTTTTATGTTTATCGGCTTTGTAAAGTTTGTATGAATATTCTTGTGCAATCTAGAAGAATCATACAACAAAAAATTAAATTACCTCCTTTTACCTCCAACAACAAATTTACAATGTGGTTGCCTAAGATACAGAATATATAATGACCTTAGCTTATAAGTAAATGAATTAAAGTCACATTTGATGAAAAATGAGTTAAAAATGATAGTTAATGGGTAAAAATGAGAGTATGCAAAATTACCCAAAAGATAAAAGTAAAAATAGAAACATGACTAAAAAAATATTCTAGTCCATTGGATAAAGTTTGGTAATGAATAGAGGTGATTATATAGATAATCCTTTCCCGATTGAGTTTCACTTAGCCTATGTTGGTGAAAAGTTTGAAAACTTTCTCATTTCTTCTTCGTTTTCAGCGGACCCGACGGTGAGGGAGAAAAAAAAATGTTTTTGAGTGAAATCTTCCAAAATTCATAGAGAAAGCTACATATCTCCAAATCATTTTGTTCCAAAGCCAAACTTGTGAGAAATTTCGAGAGGAACACATTGGTGCCCATGTTTTCGAGAGTTCTTCCTCCCCAAAGATTCGTGTTTCATGGAAAATAGAGATTTTGATGGAGTTTGAGGCCATGGGAGCTTGAAGTAAGCTTTCCCCTTCATTCTTTGGTACATTGTGGTAAGGAATCATCTCTCTTTTCTTGTATCCATGAATTTTTAAGAATTCTAGGTTTTGTGATGAATAGTGCACAAAAATTTGATGGTATGGATAGTTAGAGAGTGATTTGGATATAGCTTCCTTTGTTAAATATGCTTGTGATTGCTTCTTGATGAAAGACGAAAAAAGAAATTACCGTTTAGCTCACTATAGAGAATCATGGTTTTTGGCTATATGTAAATTTCAAGATTTTAATGGTATGAGTAGTTGGAGGATGATTTGTAGGTGAGTTCCTTTGTTAAACATGTTTGGGATTGGTTCCCGTAAAAGGAAAAATTATGAAATCGCCATTTAGAACATTTTCATAAATTGGACTCAAAATCAAGTGTAGGCGTCTTTTATGTGTAGTATTGAAAATTGAATGTGATAGATTAGATATGTACTAATTGTCTTCACATCTTGGAACTAGGTTATGACCTTATGAGATATCGTGATTATGACTTTGTGGACATGAGATCTGTTGGAGGACATTGCTTGCCAGGTAAGCTTTCGGTCCTTCAGGTTAATCCCTCGTTTGTTCCACCAGACTCCAAGGGAGGATGATTCTTTGATATGGTATGTTGAAAATGAAATTGTTGTATAGTGCATGTATATGTATATATATTTGTGTGCAACACAAGACGGTTCTTCCTTATTTGAGACATAAGACGGTATTTCCTTATGCATAGTATGAGACGGTGTTTCCTCATATGTTATGTTGCAAGACGGTGTTTCCTTGCGTAATTCATACAATTTATATTTTTTAACCAGTAGGGTTATATTATTGCACACTGCATTATCATACATATTCTGATGCATGCATGGATATTTTATGTACTATGATTATACCAGAAGTGAGCTTAGGGGTGGAGGAGCCCTCCAAGGGTCCCTAGCTTACTGAGGTAATTATATTATCTCACCCCGCGTTATGGGGATTACCATTTCAGGTACAGGAGCTGATGGTGCTGAGGCTTCGCGTGACAAGAGGTCATAGGAGAGATATTATCTGACATGATAATATGATTTCATTGGTATGCTGATATGTATTTGGCATGATTTGATTTTGGATATGTATCTATATGCCATGTCATTATTTTGAGAGGATAGGGGTTGCCTATGCCATGTTGATAGTTTATCTATTTTGTTAGTTATGTCTATATATATCTGGGTTACTTATTTGATTACATCTCTTTTGGTTGGTTGGTGTAATCATGTAAATAACCCTACGGATATTAAACTGTCAATCAGGTTGAAATTATCATGGTGGGAAATGTCCCCAGTGGTCTAAAATACAGATGAAATGCTGCCCATTTTATTTTTGCCATTGAAGTGAAAAAATTGCAATACATATGGAAAAAGAGAAAAATTTATTCAGTTAGCTTTAGGATTAATTAAGTTGAGCATATTGTGTTTACTATCAAATGAATGTTAATTAACCGGCTGCAGACAGGGCGTTACAGAATAACCCAAAATTTTATCCTATAGAGGAGTTGTTGTACAACAATAACCTATGCAATAAAAATATATTATGTATCTTACCCAAGAAAAGGCATAACATAGATCAAGCATAACCCACTTTGTAGCACCCTATGTGTGTAAGAACTCGCACCGTTAAATTAGGAATTTAATTATGAGTTAAGAGATAAATTTTATAATTGACCTTAAATAATTATGGTAAGACTTAAATAATTACTATGAGAGCTTAATAACATTGAAAGACGTTTTTCTGACGAAAAGTGCAGATATCGGTTCTGCTTAATGGTATAAATGCATACCGATGAAGTATCCCAAAAAGTTTTAATAAGGGTATGAATATTCCTAGAATAATATATAGGGCTAGTAAAACAATTTTGAAGTCAAAATAATGAGAACTGGTGTCAGAACTGATACTGGCTAGATAAAAGCGCGTACCGGCTACATAAAAGCGCCTACCGGCAAAGTGCTGCGAAAAATAAAATAAAAATATTATAAATCCTAGAAAAATGGATAGGTTCAGAATCCAAACTTTGGGATTAAAATGATAAGCGTAGCTATTAGTGCTAATACAATGTGATTAAACTTAAACCGCCTATAAATGGTGCATTGGCACTAAACCCTAGGCTGATACTCAACCTCCTACGTGGGTTTTCTTCTAAAGCTTGAGCCTCCAAACTGCCTTCTTCTTCTTCTTCTTGAAAACTCAACCTTTCTATTGGATTCTTCTTCCAAATGTGGTAAACACTTGGGTGTGTGATTGGTGAGGGAGAGAGGTGCCTTGTGAGTGTTTGGCCTCTGTTTAGTGGTGGTCTAGGGGATGACTTCTTGGTGTGAGTTGTGGGAGCCATTGTCTTGGCGTTTTGAGCTTCAAGGAGTGATCTTTGAAGAGAAAGAATCATTCGTGGTGTGCCATTTTCGTGATCCTTGAAGTCAGGACCTTGAGAGCTGCATAGAGAGCTCCAAGAGCACCTTTTTTGCTGTTTTGAAGCTCATGGGTATATGCCTCAACAATTCCCTTTGAGTTTTCATGAAAATAACATGATTTAAAGATGTAAAATTATGAGTTTTGATAATTTGAACGTTGGTTGATGAACCTAAGTGTTAAAATACATGCTAAGTCGACGGGATAGATGTATCTAGGTGAAAGATAGAATTTTAAATGGATAATCTCATGCTAGGCTGTTGTTTTTGGCCTCTGTCGTGAAATATCCGGATATGATATTTGGATATTGGGACAGCAACGAACCTGTTTCGATAGAAAATCAAGTGTCGTTTGGACCTATATGCACCTAACACATAGAGCTACAATCCTGTAAAATTTCATAGACATTGGATAAGTGGTTTGATCTCAGTGTTAGTTTGAAGTCGCGTCTTGGTTGCTGAAAATTCAATTTGCAGCAATCACTTTGCGAAAATCTTAACCGGAGTTCTACAACTCCGATTGAGACATGAAATATGTCGTTGGAAAGCTTGTGATGTCTAGTTTAACATATTAAAATCTCAGAATTTTTGGTAAAGAGTTGCAACTGCAGTTTTAAAAATGAGGAATGAAGTTTGTTGTCGTATTCGTAAATAGAGTTGAATTCTTTGGAATATTCTTCAAGGAAATGAATTATAGACTATATGGTACTTGTAGGTGATGTTCTAAGGTTAAGGGAACTTAGGGAGTGGACTTGGTTCCTCCCGCCTTGAGTTGGTGTAACTACGTAAATAATGACGACGTAAAAGATAATATATATATATATATATATATATATATATATATATATAAGAATGTCGTAAACGAGTATATTTATTAATTGCCTTTATATCTTGAAATAGGTTGTGATTATGTGAGGGCCTATGATTGTGGTCCTTTGAATACTGAGAGTTCATTGGAGCATATTACAGATAAGGTAAGCTTCTAGTCCTCGGATTGATCAGTTGCTTGTTCCACCGACCTCCATGGGAGGGTGGTTTATATGCATGGTATGCTTTTTTGAAAATGATATATGCATTGATATATGCCTGAGATATGTGAATATGTCTGTTGATTACTTACACGATCAGGCTGCGACCCTGGTGTGTGAGGCAGTTGATGTAATGTATGAATGTGATGTTGATTACTTACACGATCAGGCTGCGACCCTGGTGTGTAAGGCATAAGGCGGCAACCCTTATGTTTAGATAGGTCGCAGACGTGCATAAACCCTATCTTGTTCCCTGGCCAGTTGAACCGCACTTGCATACATCACATGAGATATGAACTGTTGTACATGATTTACTAAGAATTTAGAGATATAATTATATATATATATATATATATATATATATATATTGCCTCGATTATATTTCTTTAACATGAACATGCATTATATTTAGTGTTTTAAACTTATTATATACTTGTAAGTGAGCTTGGGGCGGAAGAGTCCTTAAGGACCCCTTGTCTTACTGAGATTTCTTTTTAGAGATCTCACCCCGTGTTGGGGAACATTTTCAGGTACTGAGATTGTTGATGTTGGTGCATCTCGAGGCAAAAGGCCGGAGTCAAGTTGTTGGCATGATATGCATGCATTATGATTATGAAATATTTTGTAGTTGAGGCATGCTTAATATTGACAGCATTTATTATGTGCATTTGATGTGAGCATAGGGATTGTCTATGCCATATTGTAATATACTTGATGTATTGTTGTTGGGATTACGTTGGTCCTTATTTTTGTAATATGATTTGCATGTGAGATGGCCTAAGTAAAGGATTGTTAGGTGTCAATGTTCATGCATGTAATAGTTGTTTAAACACCATGAAATATGACAACTTAGATGGCTAGAAAGATATGAAATAGCTTAATGAAATCGATTACATGATGGTATGTCTTAGGTAAGGACAACTAAGCATAATATGAAGTAATATGGGGCAAGGGGGTTGAATGTTAAACCCCAGCCTGTAGAGAAAGATACTTCATTTCTCCACTGGCATGGAATATCCGGATATTAATATCCGGATATGTCCCCGACAAATTTCCGGATATTCTGGGCAAACAGAAGTACAAATGAATGTTTAAAAAGAAAGACTTGTGACTTCAAGGAACTTAAATATGTAAGGCTTAAAACCACTTCTAAGTAGTGTGGTGCCTTAATAAATGTGAATGAAAAGGTAAGTAGTTATAATAAATAATTTATATGTGAACAGATGTCTTAGGGTGTCTTTATTACTATGTCGTGGTTGACTTGATAATAGAAGAATTTGGTAAGATTGTCATGAAATGAATAATTAATTATGTTGATGGTCAAGTATGACAATAATGTAATTAGTGGATAATTTTGATATCAATGGACATTACGAGTAAATAATTAACAATGATTATGATAATAGGTAAGTGTAAGATTAATTATGCAAAATTGCAACACGTAGGAAAAATGAAAAAGTTTATCTGCATTTTTTACTTAGTAATTCTAACGTTAATATATTCCGCTGCAAGTTATTAATATTAAGCTGCACTTAATACCATTCTAATGTTAACAAACTGGGTATACACGGGGTGTTACAGTGTGCACCCGGCATATTAAACATACATATGGTAATGGCGCAGTTAATTAAATGCGGAAGCTAACTTTTCTTTTCAATTATGACGTCATCATTATTAACCAAGTTGATTACTTAATCCTTTTTCAAAATATTGCTTGTATGTAAATTGCAATAAAAAACTAACTGAATAACCTCATGATATAAGTGTGTATCTAGTCACGGAACTAAAACAAGTAGACCGAACAATATTGTAACGACCCGAAATTTAAATAATTAAAACAATGAAGTCGCCACCAATTTTATTTACTTTGGAAAAATTGGAAAACCTTTTATTGCAGACTAGTCTTTAAAATTATAGATCAAAGGTTCGAGAGTCTAATTATTCGCAGGAAAGGGTGGAAATTTAATCACACTGCACCCTTGACACATCCGTTTGAAAACGGTTACCTTAAATTAATTGTGCGAATTATTAATAGCTTTTAAAAACTATTTGTTTTATCCCTTAAAAAATAAATATGATTAATTAAGAAGAATGAAGCAATGTTATTAAAATCGGCCCAGTCATTGACCCGGTCGAGGTACTGGGTCAATGGGTCACTGGTTCAACCAGTGGGTCACTGGTTCAACCGCATGACCGGTTCATTATATGTAATTTTATAATTTATATTAAAAAATTATAAACATACTCAAATATTTATACAAAATGATTAAAATTTCAAATATTTTAATATAAAAAATAATAAATCACATATTATTATACAATAAAAGGATCAAACAAAAATATAATGATCGTGATACAGAGCATTAGGTTCATAAAATTACATTTCTAACTATAAGTTAAATCAATTTTTTTTGCATAGTGCATAATTGCGATAATATTAGTATTGTAAATACATAACTTATGTAAGTCAATAAGTAAAAAAGTATTCCAATATGTCCATTATGATTATTTTTTTTTTAAAAATTAAATTTTTTTTTGTGACTGGGCCGGGTCACCGGTTTTCATAAAAACCGGTCGGGTCGCAACGGTTCTGATGCATGATCGGTCTGTTGCTTGAACCGGACCAGTTATATGACCGGTTTACCGGTTCCCGGGTCGACCCGGCCGGGTCGGTCCGGGTTTAATAACACTGGAATGAAGACTAAAATATTAAAATTTTATTTTAGCTTGACGGAAAGCGTTCCGCTCCGACGTATCCTCCGGTGCAGTGAGGAATTCAAAGCTACGTCGTTCTTAAGAAAATGCATGTATTGGTTGAATAATTTTAAAGAAAATCATTGGAGAGTTTAGGTTTTGATAATTTGTATGATTTCAATAATTTTTATTTTTATTAGTATGAATTTATAATAAATTTTGAATCACTAAGCCGTCATGGCTAAAATGATTCAAAAGAGTATTGGATTAACAAGCTGTCTCAACTCAGCTAATCCTTTTAAAAATAGATTCGAAGTTAATATTTTTATTATAAATTTTACAGTAAAATTTGAATCACCAAGCTGTCACGGCTAAAATGATTCAGAAGATTATAAGGTTAACAAGTTGTCTCAACTCAGCAAATCCTTTTAAAAATATATTTGTCATTATTTTATTTATTTATAAATTTTATAAGCCAAAATGGTTCAAAATAAGATATGCGGGGTTAACAAACCGTCACGGTTAAATTATCCCTTTTTAACTAATATCGGATTAATTTTGAAATTTATATGCCTTGAGTAATCTAAACTCAATAAAGTATTTAAAAGGAGAATCCAACCTTTCACATTCTTATCGTTTTTATTATTTTTTTATAATAATAATAATAAAAGGTTTGAGTTTAAATTTATTAATTAAAAATTTATTTCAAATAAATTTTTTTGGTTCATAACAGGTCATACGAAAACACGTTAGCAATTGATGAACATTGAAATTTTATTATTTCAATTTTCGTCGTTTATTGGTTTTTCAATTCGCTTTTGTTTTTTTAAAGAAAACAAAATATCCAACATTCAAAATCTGAAATGTACTTTCCAAATTATTTTATTATTTTACTACCATAATGTAACGTCGGAATAAGAAATATAAAAAAAGACATAGTAGGTTACATAACACTAAAACATAAAAACAAAGAATAAAGTAAATAAAAAAAATGTCATGCATGGCTAATCAAAAGAAAAATTATGAACAAAATGTATATCATGTTCCTTGAATCCTGATCGTTTTTATTGACTTGCTTTTCTTTACGTTCCCCTTTTTTATTTTTTATTTTTAACTTTATATTTTAACATCATGGAAGTACCTATCCTATTCTAGAGAAAAGAAAAGCAATCGAAAGCCTATACTGCAAACATAATGACTTTGCCTACTCTAGTTTACTTTTATATTAAAAAAAGAAAATAAAGAAAATAAAAAGTGATCTTAGTTGTAACCGTGAGTCAGTGACACTAAAGGCAGACAATAAATAGCTACAAGTTTTAGTAAAGTTAAAGAGATACGGAAAATTTATAATCATAAATAAGTGATAAAAAGAAACTCACAACAAGAAGAAACTCTTCTCAGCAAAAAGAAACTAAAACAGCACACAAGAGAAGAAAAATCAATGGCTATTGGGATGAAACCAGTGATGGTGACTAAACAAATCCAACGAAATTCCTGGTGTGGCGGTGATGAGGTAGCGAGGTAGCTATTGGTGGTCTTTGGTTGGCGAAGTTGGCGACATGCTTCAGTAGGTGCAGTTACCGAAAGTGGTGTGGTTTTGGTTCACGGTGGGTTTATGGTGTTTGAGATCCTAGAAGATATGTTCACATTATTTTCTAGTATTTCACCGTGAACGAGTTGGTTGGGGTGATGGAGATTGTGGAATCGAACGGAAGAAGTTTGTGGAGCTGATTATGGTTGAGGATGGAAGAGTGGATCCCTCTTTTCTGTCTCTTCCCTTGGCCTATTTTTTTTTTTTTGCTTCCTCGCTCTTGGCCCCCTTCTCCTCTTTTTATGATGATTTTAGCCTCTTCTTATAACCCAATACCTGTTTTGAGAGCCTGAAGGTGTGCAGCCTGTGTACAATGCAGTGTCTCCTCCTTTGATCAGAGATGCCATCTTGACTCCCCATTTTGGTGATAACCTCAGAAGCTCTTTTTCTGTTTTGTATTCTTGTTTTCCTCCATTTGTAGCTTAATTTTGTTTTTGGTGTTGCAGCACCTGCATGCGCCAGTGCAAGGTTTTGACAGTGGAGAGCAAGAGTCATTTTCAGCACGCTTGCTTCTGTCACTCTTTTATTTTATTTTTTTATTTTTTTTTGTTTTCTTTTTGTTTTAGGATAGAAACAAGTAATGTTGACTAAAAACAAAAGACAAAAACAAAAACTTTACTGACTATTATAATCGGCCACTTTTTTTAATATTTTTTAATCATCTTTTTAATATTTTTCTGATCTACTTCTCATTTATATATATTTATATATATATATATATATATATATTAATATGATACACCGACTAAATTACTTATAAAGGAATATAACTGGATTTTTATTTTTTTATTTTTTTTATTTTTTATATTTAGGACAAAATTAGGTGTTCACAAATATCATGATACAATTATACAACTCAAATCTAGAAAAAAACATAACATAGTCAATGTGGCATGGACAACCCCCATGCTCAGCAAATAAGGCAACAAAGCTCAATCAATGTCTCAAAGCATATAGCCATATCATAAATAACAAGGCATGTATAAACCCAAAGCGATAACAGGTAGACATGCATATATCAACTCAGCTCCGGCCTCCTGCCGCTAGAGATATCAACCCCCGAGGCACCTGTACCTGAAAATGTACCCCAACACGGGATGAGATCTCTAAAAAGAAATCTCAGTAAGACAAGGGATCCTCAAGGATCTCTCCACCCCAAGCTCACTTACATGTTTGCTATAAGTTCAAAAGTAGTATAACATTATAAGTTCCAAAATCTGTGCAATGCAGCATATAATCATGTCACATGTGTCAGAATCCTACTGGCCAGAGAATAAACATACAGGAATTACATACGTCTACAACCTACAGTACAAGGAACACTGCTTGTACCTCACCCATAGAATCACCATCTTGTATGATGCCACATACTCAGGCTTACCGTCTAGGTGGAACATCACATACATGTCATAAGGAACTTACACTTATCAGCTCAATAGCATTTAAATAATCATCATTTCATGAAAACACATCATGCATATAAACCATCCCTCCATGAGGTATGGTGGAGCTAATAATGGGAAAAACCGAGGACACGAAAGCTTACCTCTAAAGCTAACAATCCAAACTCAAGAGTCCACACCAGCCCAAGGTCCACAAACAGCACAATCACAATCTGTTTAGACCAGCAATCATATCAACAACCATAATCTCAAAGTGCATGACATAACGACAATGTTTCCTTTTTGGTTTCATTTCAGTAGGCTTCTCCCAAAGCCATAAGCCCTTAATCTAAGTGATTCTGACTTAATTCAATTATTACAGAGGTTCACATTAACCAACCATGGGTCTGTAAGAACCTGCACCGCTAATTAAGGTAATTAATTAATTATATATGATAATTAGGAAATAATTCCATAATTAACCCTAATAATTATTATGAGACTCTAATAATTATAGAAAGTGAGTAATAATGCTGAAAGTCGCTTTTCGGGCGAAAAGCGCAGATACCGATTCTGCTACCCGGTATAAATGCGTACCGGTGAAGTATCCTAGAAAATTATAATAAGTGCATGATAATTACTAGAGTAATATGTAGGACTTGTAAAACGAGTCTAAGTCAAAATAATGAGAACTGGTGCCAGAACTGATACTGGCTATAGAAAAGCGCGTACCGGAAAGGTACTCCAAAAAATAAAATAAAAATATGACAAATCTTAGAAAAATGAGTAGGTTAAGATTCCAAAGTTTGGGATTAAAATGTTTTGCGTAGCTATTAATGATAATATTGCGCGTTAAATGCTAAACCACTGTATAAGTGCATTTTAGCACAAAACCCTAGGCATGTATCAGTTCCTACGTGCCTCCTATTCCGAGTTTCACACTCCCATGCTGGTCGCCTTCTTTTCTTGAGAGAAAATCAACAAAACTCTTCCTTTCTTGAGAAATTCCTTCTCCATTGTTGAGCAAACACTTGGTGGTGTGAGTGAGAGGGTAAAAGGTTCTTCTTGCTGGTTTGGGGTAGCTGTGAAAGGAGGAGTTGTTGCTGTTTCTGAGTTGGGTGAGTGTGTGCACCTTTGGCTTGGCATTTGTGGTGTCAATGAGTCATCTTTTGGTGAAAGAACCAACATTTGGGTTGTCATTTTCATGCACCTTGTTGAGGCAATTTTGAGGAGCTTCAAGTGAGCTCCAAGAGCACTCATTGGTTGAGTTGAAGCTTGGGTAAGTGGTTCAACCTTTGATCATGTGTTCTTGATGATAAAAGAGGTTTCTTGACATGTTTAATGAGCTTAATGGGTAACCAACCTTAACATGAACATAAATGGGTTTAATTATGCATGCTTTAACGTTGAAATGGATTAAAAATGGAACCTTGGGAGTGGATTTTCGCGAAATGCAGAATCTGGGTTCTGTCGCGAAATATCCGGATATTGATATCCGGATATGGGGTTCTGGATATCCGGATATTGCCAGTGAGATATTCGGATATTTATATCCGCATATGCCCCCGACATATATCCGGATATTCTGGGCTTTCGATGAACAGTGAGGTATTGTTCATACAGAATCAATGGTTGGGTTTGTGGACCCTAGTTGATGAAGTGGTACTTCTGGAATTAATTATCTAAGTCAGAACCTAAGGGGTTAAGGGCTTATGGCCTAGGAAGCACGGACACTTGTAAAATCAGGAAGAGTCGGGTCCAACACGCTCCGACACGGCGACACGCTCCGACGCGCTCCGACACGGCGACACGCTCCGACGCGCTCCGACACGGTGTCGGACACGCGGTTGACTTTTTCCGACACGTTGACCATTCCGACACGCGAATTTGACCGTGTCCGACACGGTCAAATGGCATTTTCGTAATTTTTTAATTTTTTAATTTTTTTTTAAATTTAAAAAAAAATTTAAAAATTTTTAATTTTTTTTAAAAAAAATTAAAATATATTAATAAAGCTTCAACATGATCATATCAATTTTATTTTATTTTTGTCTTTTTTCCCCTTAAGTAGATAAGAGAGCATCTTAGCATCATTGTTGTCAATTCCTATTACGCTCTTATTGTATCTCATTCTCTCTGATCTCTCTCTAATATGATTTGATCTCTCTATCTGATATTATGTCTCTCTCATCCCAGTTTTTATTTTTTTTATTAAAGCTTCCATCTTTATAACGTGTTGATGGGTATTATTAATTTAGTTTCATTTTTTTGTTAAATTATTAAATATTAAATGAAATATAAACTATATAAATTACAAATATTATTTAATATTAAAATGTGTCCCAACGTGTCGAAATCCATAATTTTTTAGGATTGACGTGTCGGAGTATCGTGTCGTGTCGTGTCACGTGTCGCGTGTCGTATCGGTGCTACATAGCTTATGGCTTTGTGGGAAGTCTTAAGACATAAACCGTAAAAGGAAAAATGTAGTCTTTATGCTTAAGTTTATGAGCTTTGAGTATTGATACGATTGCTGGTCCTAAATCAGATTGTGATCTGTTGTGTTGGACTTGAGCTGTTTGGACTCTTGGCTTGGATTGATTGTGTAAGAACCTGCACCGCTAAATTAAGGTAATTAGTGAATTAATTATGATAATTAGAAAATGAGTCCATAATTGACCTTAATAATTATTAATGGGCTTAAATAATTATATTGATTGAGTAAAAATGCTGAAAGTCGCTTTTCGGAAGAAAAGCGCAGATACCGGTTCTGTTACCCGGTATAAATGCGTACCGGAAAAGTATCCCGGAAAATTATAGCGAATGCATGATAATTACAAGAATATTATGTAAGACTTGTAAAACAAGTTTCAAGTCAAAATAATGTAATCTGATACCAGAACTGATACTGGCTATGGAAAAGCGCGTACCGGAAAGGTGCTCCGAAAAATAAAATAAAAATATGACGAATCTTAGAAAAATGCGTAGGTCTAGATTCCAAAGTTTGGGATCAAGATTTTTTACTTTGCTATTAAGGCTAATACTGCGCGATATGACTCAAGTGGCTATATATACTTAATGGCACAAGTTTCTAGGTCAAATTATGCAGCCTCCTACGTGATTTTGTGCTGGTGTTGAGCTCTCTTTGCTGCACCTCCACCCTTTGTGTTCCTTTGCCCTCCTTCTTCATCCTTTGGCCAAGTTATCACCTTTCATGCTTGTTCCATCACTTTAAACACTTGGTGAGAGTGAGAGTGAGCCTTGAGACTACATTGTTGGTCTCATTCTGAGTTGAGAAGGCTGTTTAGTTGAGGGGTGAGGCTGAGTTGGTGTTGTGTGGGTGTTGAAGCTTCAAGTAGTTTCCTTGGTGAAGAAAGAACTCACCTTGTTGCTCCATTTTCGTCCTCCCTAAAGTCTGTACCTTTAAGCTGACTTGTGAGCTCCAAGAGCACCATTGTTGGCTGCTTAAAGCTTGGGGTAAGTTCCCTCACCTTTGATCTTAAGTTTTAATGCTTAAAGTTGATGTCTTGACCATGTTTAATGCGTAAACAAGAAGGTATAATGAGTATGAACCTAAAATAGATTAAAGATGCATGCTTTAATGTGTACATGTGTTAAAAGTTGAATCTTTGGGGGTGGATATTCACGAAATGCAGAAACTGCATTCTGTCGTGAGATATCCGGATATTGTCGAGCAGATATCCGGATATGGTATCCGGATATGGTATCTGGATATCCATATTCGGATGTGGGATCTGGGTATCCGGATATGATATATCCGGATATGGCCAGTGTGGTATCCGGATATGACATATCCGGATATGTCCCTTGGGATATCAGGATATCCTGGGTTTTCGTAGAACAGTAGCTGTGCTGTGTGAATAGTAAGCTATTGGGGGTTTGTGGACCCTAGATTAAGGAAGTTGAACTTCTGTAATTAATGAACTAAGTCAGAATCACTTGATTAAGGGCTTATGGCTTTGTTGGTAGCCTTGAGACGTAAAACGTAAAAGAAAGGCGTAGTCTTTAAGTGGTATGCTTATGTGCATAATTAATGATATATTGTTGGTCCATATCAGATTGTGAATACTGCTGTGTTTGGACTTGAGAGTGGTTGGACTCTTGGCTTGGATAGCTAGCTTGCAAGGTAAGCTTTCGTGTCCTCGGTTTAGCCATTTTATGGTTCCACCATGTCCCATGGGGATGTGGTTTATGCATGCTGTGTTACATGCTTTGATGTTTTAGAAATGCTGTTGAGATATTATATGCAATGTGCTTTTATGATATGCATGTGGTGTCCACCTATACGGTAAGCCTGAGTATGTAGCACATACAAGATGGTGAGGCTGTGGGTGAGGTGCAAGCGGTGTTCCTTGTACTCATGTGGGTTTAGACGTATTCCTGCATTTCTCTGGCCAGTAGATTTGATAAACACACATGGCATGATTATCTGCTGCATCGCATAGTTTTGGAACTTATATTGTAAATACTGTTTTTGAACTTATATTACACATGTAAGTGAGCTTGGGGTGGAAGATCCTTGAGGACCCCTTGTCTTACTGAGATTTCTTGTTTAGAGATCTCACCCCACGTTTGGGGACGCTTATTTCAGGATCAGGTAATGTTGAGGGCTCAGGTGGCAGGAGGCCAGAGCTGAGTTGATATTTATGATATGCTGGATGTTGACTGCTGTGATGTTTTCCGCTTTTATTATGATATTATGTTGAGACTGTTATTGGGCATTGTGCCTTATTTGGTGAGCATGGGGTTTGTCCATGCCACATGGTTGTGTTATTGTCTTTCTATTTATGTTGAAATTAATGTATCAGGATTTTGACCCAGACTATGTGTTGTAGTCCTGTAGCTTTAGATACTCACATTATATTTATTTATGAGATATTCCAGTTAGTTGTCTTGCAATTTACATACAGGCAGTATTTTATGAAATTGATTAAGTAATCAAGTTGGTTAAGTTTAATGACGTCATAATTGAATTAAAGAAAAAGTTATTCCGCATTTTAATTAAGCGTGGCTTAACACGATAGTATGTTAACAATCCGAGTTAACACGGGCTGTTACAGATTGCTTGCAAGGTAAGCTTTCGTGTCCTCGGTTGAGCCATGTTGTGGTTCCACCACGTCCCATGGGGATTTGGTTTATGCATACTGTGTTACATGCTTTTGATGTTTTGGAAATGCTATTGAGCTTTTATATGCAATGTGCTTTTATGATATTCATGTGGGTCCACCTATACGGTAAGCCTGAGTATGTGACACATACAACATAGTGAGGTTGTGGGTGAGGTACAAGCGATGTTCCTTGTACTACTATGTGGGTAATTGACGTATTCCTGCATTTTCTCTGGCCAATAGAATAGTGATAACACACATGTCATGAATATCTGTTGCACTGCATACTTTAGGAACTTATAATGGAAATTACTGCTTTTGGAACTTATATTGCACATGTAAGTGAGCTTGGGGTGGAAGATCCTTGAGGACCCTTTGTTTTACTGAGATTTCTCATTTAGAGATCTCAACCCACGTTTGGGGATGCTTATTTCAGGTTCAGGGAACCCAGGGGTTGAGACTCCTAGTGGCAGGAGGCCAGAGCTTATTTGATGCATGTTTTATGCTAATTTTGATGATATGCTGTTATGAGCTGATGCTGGATGTTGTTTACTGCTTTTATGTTTTTAGCTTCAAGTTATTAGTATTGTTGTTGAGACTTGTTGGGCATTGTTGCCTTATTTGGTGAGCATGGGGATTGTCTATGCCACATTGACTTGTCTTTATGTTTTCAGACATTAGTTGATTAATGTATCAGGATATTGTCCGGACTACGTGTCGTAGATCCGTGACTTTAGATATTCACTTTAATATTTATGAGGTATTCAATTAGTTGTCTTGCAATTTACATACATGTGATATTTTATGAAATTGATTAAGTAATCAACTTGGCTAAGTATAATGACATCATAATTGAATTAAAGAAAAAGTTATTCCACATTTAAATTAAGTGTGGCTTAATACGATAGTATGTTAACAAACCGGGTTAACTCAGAGTGTTACAGGGTCCATCAACGCAATATATCATTCTGTATGAACAGAACAGTACCCAACTTGAAATTCCATAATATCCGGATATTTTTCGGGGCCATACTCGGATATCCATATCCGGATATCACCAACCTCATATCCGGATATCATATCCGGATATTTCGTGACAGAATGCAGTTCTGCATTTTTGCGAAGATATCCAACCAAGGTTCCATTTTTAACACATACATTTTAAAGCATGCATCTTTAAACCCATTTAGACCAGTGATCATGTTAGCTACTTAATCCTACCATTTTTCATGCTAAGACTTGGTCTTTAATAAGGAAACTCATGATCAAAGGTGAGGAACATACCCCAAAGGCTTAAAACAGAAACCATAAGTGTTGTTGGAGCTCTCAAACCAGCAACAAGGTTCTGACTTTGCAAGGGCACGAATTTGGCACACAAGCTTGGTCTTTTACACTCAAAGGTGACTTCTTGAAGCATCAACCATTAAGGAAATGGCTCCTACACTCTCCCAACAAGGATGACAGTCCCAAGCCCCCCACAACAGCAACCACCCCTCAGAAAAGAGTTGCCTTTCACCCTCCTAATTCACTATACTAAGTGTTTATAAGGTTTAATGTGAAGAAATCAATGGGAAGGTGAGTTCTGGGCTCATTTTGGTGCATGGAACTCAAGTCCAAGAAGATAGGAAAATGGCTAAAGCATATCAGCATAGGAGGCACGTAGGAATAAGAAATTTTGACCTAGAGATTTGTGCCAAGACTATTTATACTTGCATTAAGTTTAATCTCACTTTAATAGCACAAATGGCTCCACTAATCATTTTAATCTAAAACTTAAGATTCTGAACCTATCCATTTTTTTAAGATTTATTATATTTTTATTATAATTTTCGTAGCACTTTGTCGGTACGCGCTTTTACGTAACCGGTATCAGTTCTGACGCCAATTCTCATTATTTCGACTACAAACTTGTCACACCAGTCCTATATATTTTTCTAGGAATATCCGCATACTTATTATAATTTTCCGGGATACTTCATCGGTACGCTGTTATACTATGAAGTAGAACCGGTATCTGCATTTTTCGTCAGAAAAGCGACTTTGAACATCATTAAGCCCTTCTATTAATTCTTCAAGTCTTCCTATATTTATTCTACGTCAATTATAGAATTATTTCGTAAACTCATATTTAATTAATTAAATTCCTAAATTAACGGTGCGGGTTCTTACACACTTTCTCGAACATGATGGGTTAATGGGTCTTGGGTTTAGAATTTTGCTATATAATTTTTGGTCTATGATTGGAGAAATGCTCAAGTAGGTAAAGGGAAAAATTGGGGAATCATTGGATCGGTTTGGATTGGATCAATTTTCACCAACCAAACCAAAAATCGATCCAATTCAATAAATTTTGCGGTTTTTTTTTTCAGATTTCAATTTTTCGATTTTTCGTTAATTAGGTTATCTATTTTTCGGTTCGGTTCGGTCACTGCGGTTTGAATCGGTTTGGATCAATTGATGAACACGCCTAGTTTTATGTATCGTGTATTGTGAATCGTATCGAATCGTAAGACACAAAAATATAATAAAAAATAATTTAAAAATATATATTAAAATATTTGTTTAATTATTTCCTTGATTAATACCGATTGATTTTTGAATTTAAATTACAAATAAGATATTTTTTCTTTTCCTTATTAATAATAATTTTTTTGAATATTTTTAATTTAAATCATAAATCAAATCTTATTTTTTTATATTAAAAATTATAAATTTTGATTCTATTTTTGTATCGTATGATACACGATACATGTTGTAGCATCTGGTACAAACGCCTTCGATACACCCCACGATATGTATCGTTGCGTTTGTTAATAATATTGTATCGTATGAATCGTATTGTGTATCATACGATACTGATAACTATGGATTAAAATGTCTTAAAAATTGACATTCAGTTTAGTATTTATGTTCTATTTCTTTTTTGGACAACAATAAAAAATGTACCAACAACTGATTTCTTTTTTTTCTTCAAGTTGTATAATTTGAGCTTCCTTTTTTATTATGTACACAAATGAAAAGTTCTCTTTGTTTGGTTATACTAAATCAAGCATATCGTTGTCGTCAGAAAATGCTGTTTTAATCCATCATTAGAAAAAAAATATTCGACTTAATTTCACATAACCTTTTTCTTTGACTTCCTTCTTTTCGAAAGAGAATACTATTTGAAAGGATATCTAGGAGCAATGAAATTTTAGCCTCTTTGCCTAATTAAGTCAAAATCTTAAACAGTTCTGCTTATTCCAATCTGTTAAAGAAAAAATTCTCATTGACAATGCCATAACACAAACATGGATAACCTTTAACCACTAAAAGTCTCTGGCTGCATTCCCTTCTTATATTCTATTCCCACAACAACAGTAACTAATGAATCAACAAACAGTTTTGGGAAGAAAATATTAATGAACAAAGTCAACTTTTGCTTGTTCTTATCTAATTCCTAAAGCTACACGTAGCAAGATGAAGATTGATTCCAGACAACAAGAAGGGTATTGGATAAGGAGCACCACCGAAAGGTCCATACTAGTTAAGAGGGGCCAATTTTCTATTTTGACCTTGTGTGCTTATATATAAAATACATGGGCTACAAATTAAAAGGGTGTGAAATGTGAGAGATTAGAAGAGTAGTTGAAGCTTAATGTTGTTTGCTCAAATGTCTTGCATGAAGAGGTTGAGAGAGTACATTTGAGCCTAGGATGACTTGCCGGCGGCATTTACAGCTAAAAACTGGATCCTCTCTTAGGATGTTGCTGGCAGGGAGTCCAGGCTTACCTTTGCTCCCTTTCCTCTCATATGAGACTCCGGAAAGAGCTTCAAAGCTTGATGTTCATTGTGACTTGTTGAAATTTGTCATGTTTGCTGTACAAATATTGTGGCATGAATTATATAATTTGAGGGAAAAGAAAGCAACACATACATGCTACTGGAAGGTTTGGTTCTTGACATTATCTAGTTTGGTTAGTTTAGGTTACCCTTTTTTTCTGTTTTTCTCATCGATCCCAGCTTATTGTTTTGAAAGATCCACTTTCTCTTCCAATTTTATGGATGCATAATTCTTCATTTCTTTAATCCACTTCTCATCCTTGCGTTGAAATATATTTTATGGGTTTTATAAGAGTTATGTTGTAGGAAAAATGATGGTGTTATGTAATAGAGATTCGTTTTACGTGCCGGAGTTTTTTTTTTTTTTTTTTGCTGCGGACCCCACAAAATGTTGTGTATGTAGGAAATTTTTTGTGGTCATGTTAAATGATAGATGATAAATCCATATTTTATTTGTATTATATCTTTGATCCACCTTGTGTATATTTTGTTTTGCATGGCAGATGGTTGGTTAGATCAATTTTTCTTCATATGTTTCATATAGTTCATTTTTAATTATTTTCCTTTATATTTTTTTATTTTCCTTTACCTGGCTATTTTTTAATTTTTATTTTTTAATATTTATTTCCTCTTATTTCTGTATTTTTCATCTTATTTTCACTTTAGTTTTTTTAATTTTTAATATCTATTAATTTTATTTCTAGTGTTATTTTATTTGTAATTTTTTCCTCTTAATCTTTTTTTACTTGACATTTGGGTTCATCTGACTCCAACTAATTTGAGGTAAAAATATTGTTAATATTCATATTGATTTTAACACTACTAATTCAAAGTTCAAACGGATCTGTCACTAATGTATCTTCGTTGGAAAGAAATGAATATGGATATGCAAGGTCTCAGGTGCATAAACATTTTTGGTAGGATGACTTCGTGGGAAAAAATAGTCCACTTTGATAAATTGTTTCAAGTCTTGTATGGATATGCAATATTGCATCTTTCTTTTTATTAGTTAGATTTGGGCTTCGGCCGCAAATTATTAGGGTTAGTTCTTTTATTATAATTGTTTAAGTATAGCTTTGGTGATTTTGTCAAGAAGTTAGTTTTTATAATGGGGTTGCATTTCATCATGTAACATGAGAACATTTTTCTCCGGGACCCATTGGATTTTAAAAAAATATATGGCTCGAAAGTGAGAAAATGATTTCCACTTTATTAATGAATGAAATTCGAAAAGATTATATTTCCTTCTTTCTTGTTTTAGTTGAATTTAGTTTTCCTTAATTAGCTAATTGTAAATTGAGGGTCTTATCAATGCAGTTGTAAGCTTGGTTTCGATGAAGTAGTTTAGGCATCAACTTTTGTTCTTCATGCAAGCATGAGTTGTTGTGACAATCAATAGGGATATGTGCAAATAAATTGATTCACTTGCTTTGCTTTTGATCTGATCTAATCCATAAATATTTATTTATTTTTGAACTGATTTTAAATACTGATCCATTTGTATTTGGGTCAATTTTAAAACTGACTTATTTTAATAATTGACCCAAAACTTTACTCACATTCGTTATGAGAAAAAAAAATCAAAAAATCACATAAGCCAATTTGGTGGTTTAGGGTTCTCTCCTCTCCCAATTCTCTCTGTCATTCACTCTCTAACAACATCAACATTGTCGTCTGACAAAGGCTCATCACTCACTCACCAAGTTTGTTTATGTTTCACCTAACGCTATATTGTGGAGAGCTTGTTTTCTCTCATTGATTACAGAGTACAGAAATATTTCATTTCGATTTGAATCACCAATGGCTCGCTGTTTCCCTAACGCTAAGCTTCTCTATGCTCTTGTCATTGACGGATTCTCGAACGCTCTAGCTAGGTATCGCTACATTTTCTTTTTCTTTTTTTTGGAAACAAAAAGAAAGTAAAGGATAAAATAGCAAAACTAAAGCACAGTAGGCACAAGCCTAGGCCAGTGAGGCGGTGCAAACAACTAGACGGAGGATCATCAAACAACTGGATAGACCAAGAAAAATACAGTAACATTTCCTTTTTCTTTCTTTTTTTTTGTAATAAAGTACAGTAACATTTTCACTTGTATGTAGATTGATACTTGTTGTTATTATGATTATTAAATTGTTAATTTGTGAATGGCATGATTTAATAAATTGCTATGATACCTACCATGGAATAGTAACATTACATTAGCACCTTTTTTTGAAGAATAGGTATTTAGTAAACAAATATCAAATTATTATTTGATTTATATATTTTAAAACAAATAAATAATTAAATTACATGAGTTTAAAGATTAAATCAATTACTATAAAAAAATCAAATAAAAAATAAGTTTTGAAACCAAGTAATTAAAAAGCGGGTCAGGTTGGATTTGACCAAATTTTGAAATTAAATCAGATTCGTTTCAGAAACTAAGTCATGTCAGACCTGACTCAGTTCAAAAAAATTCAAATTAGAACAGACCTGACTTGATTAAATCAAACTGTGTCGGGTCAAAATACCTGACCTATAAACCAAGTTGGGTCGGGTTGGTACAAAAACTCTGACCTAACCCATGCATAGCCGTAACAATCATTGTGAGTTTTTGTCTCATCGTAGACCGGGGCCTAAAGGGCTAATGACCCGATTTATGTTCGTTATGTGAGCAAGAGTTGTTGAGATGATTACCAAGGGTTTCTGTCTCATTGAAGGCCAGATTTAAGGAGTTTCACATTCTATCCATCCAAGACTTGAATTGGAAGATTCAATTATGGTGAGTTTCGTGTGGAATTTATGTGGAGGTTCACAAACTCTCCCACGTTTTCGCCCTAATTACATCCCAGAGTTGTTGAGATGATTACCAAGTATATATTCCTATTGCAATTTATGTGGAGATTCACAACACTCTACCACGTAGGCCTATTAAATTTAATAGACTAAAGCATCCTCTGGATTTCCAACAAAAAAATACGGTCTCCATTTTTGTCCTTTATAAAAAAAGTCAATTTTTGGTTCCTCTACAATTCCAATTCTTTGAAAATGTGGTTCCTCAGAAATTTAATAAAGATCCAATTTAGTCCCTAAAAAAGAATTAATATGGATTTTTTTAAGAGACGAAAGTGAATACCGTATTTTTTATTAGGGACCCAAAAGGGCTTTATTCAATTTAATATTACACTTTAAAAAAAATAATCATAAAGTATGCTTATTGACTTATATTAATATCCTTTACATAATTTAATAATAATTTTGCATTAATATAATTTATTTCATACATATAGTACCAAATTAGTCCTTAAAAGATATAAATATTATTATATTCATCCTTATGGATGACTAAAGCCAAAATAATAGATTTGATAATTAATTATTTTGTATCTAATGCTCTTCAATTGCTTGTGGGCTTTAGACGAATACGAGCATGAGACTTACGGAAATAGATGTAAAAAAAGAGTGAGTTTCAAGATTAATCAGAAAATTCAATATCAGGAAAAATAAAATAAAAGGATATGATGCTTCAAGAATAAAAAACAACTCATGCGACATTGAAGTAAAGAAGTGGATAACCACAAGGGTAGCTCAGTTGACAACTGAGCTTCCAAGAATTTGTTTGCGTTAGGGGTTCAAATCCTGTCTTCGAATGGGATTAGTCTCATCCTGCTCAATGCACCTGCCAAGGTGACCGGAGGACCAATATATATATATAGGGGACACGATATACTTACCACCAAAAAAGTTTACCATTCTTACAATTAATTTAATCACCGTTGATTTTCGTCAATCTAACAATTATAATTTATTGAGAATTAATAATTATTTAATAAGTGTGACAAAATAAATAATTAATTATTTTCCCGTATATTATAACAACTAATTATTGTTACTACCAATCAATTTCACTGTTATATAGATTATGTTGATCCAATGATTATATTTATTTCCATCTTTGTATAATTATGATTCCATATATATATGTATGAAAAATATTTCTGCAGTTATTGCAGATAAGTTATCTGCATTTACTCCCAAAATGACATCATTTTTTGATAGAAAAATTAATAATTATAATTATAAAAACTATAATAACCATGAAATAAATTAAAATTATAAAAATACCGTGATTTTCGCCCCAAAACGACGTTATATTGGGCTTACTGCATATAACTTATTTGCAGTGACAGCAGAAAAAGCGAATATATATATATATATTGAAGGGTTATATTAGTCTTTATCATTATAATTTTTTAATCTTATAACCCAAATCGACGTCGTTTTGAGCTCACTGGAGAGATACTTTTCCCATATATATATATATATATATATATATATATATATATATGAGGTAGGATCTTTTGACATCAGTGTCAAATTTGAAATTTGACACCTCATCTGAGAGCCATTAGATCAAAAAAGATCAATAGTGTCACATGCTTACAAATCAGATCCATTAATCTTTTTTGATATAACGGCTCTCAGATGAGATGTCAGATTTTAAATCTGACATCGGTGTCAAAGGATCCTATTTATATATATATATATATAGAATCATATCCCTATATATATCAGTCTTTTCTAGAGAAGTTTTGGGGATTTCGTGGATGTTTTTGATTTGGGATGCCATAGAAAAACCCTAACAGAGAGATAAAAGTCACGCGCGGGACTTCACGTGCCTAACCCATCGATTTGGTGAGGGCCTTCTTTTTGCATAGAACTTATTGATAAAGGAGAAGTACACTCATTCTTCTCTTGGTACTTTTCTAGGCTCGTAGTGAAAATAATAAATTTGATCTTGTTTCATTGCATCCCGTTAAAAATCAAGCACCCATCAATGATATTGCATCATACGCCTAAATGGAGAAAATGGTGTTTGAGAGAACCGCCTATCGATGCTCGACTCTGATTGAACCTGCTTGAATACCAAATGAAACACCGGTCTATTGCGTTGATAATAATACTCAGCTTAATATTAAGACTAAACATCTCTTTTGGTTCCCGGCAATATCTACAAAATCTTTTTTAGTCACTGGCAATAAAAAAGGACTAAATTGGTCCCAAAAATTATGAAAAAAAGGGTCACTTTAGTCCTTCTGTCAATTATAATAAGTACTCCTTGGACCTTTTTTAATCATTTTAGGGACCAATTTGGTCCTTTTTTATTGTCAGGGACTAAAAAGGATTTCGTAGATATTATCAGGGATCAAAAAGGGTGTTTACTCTAATATTAATGTATCTATAATGTATCGATAACCTTAAATAAGCATAGGTCTGTAAAAAAAAAAATAACAAATAAAACAACTGTGTTATTTTCATGGCACAGGAACAATAAATTATTTGAATTAAGATCAGATACGCATATCACTCTAAATATTCACGGATATATTATTCTACCTATCATTTTTTTCTGCATATTTTTGCCTATCACCCTCCAACACCATTAGATCACAAGAGATAGAATGATAAATGTTAATTAAGATTTTGATCTAATAGTATTGGAGGGTGGTAGGTGGAGATAAGTAAAAAAAATGGCAGGTAGAATAACCCATCCAGTATGCACATATCATGAATATTTATACATTATAGGGATAGTATTCTATTTAATTTAAAAAATATAAATTAAAAATATTTGTAAGCGGAAATAAATGTTTAATCCAAGAGCAGGCTATTGATTAAGGAGACGTGCTTCATATGTTAACAATTCATGTTCGAATTTCGGACCAATTAGCATAAGAGAATTATGTAGTTCTTCTACATGTATTGTCGATTAGAGAGACTTAATTAAAACTTCCAAATATGAAGTTAGTTTGGAACGATATGTTTGAAATTAGAACAATTCGTAGCAAGCAATCAGCGCACTTAACACATTATGTTTTTCTATTGGCCAAAAAATTGCCGAATTGTTTTACAATAAATATTGGCTTCTATATTACAGTCATTACCTTGCACTTTTCAATTTCTGTTTAACTTTTGGGGAATTTTTTTAGTTTGCTTTTTATGCGGTTACTGCAGATAAGTTATCTGCCGTAAGCCCAATATGACGTTGTTTTGGGGTAGAAATCATGATTTTTTGTAATTTTAATATATTTCAGGGTTATTATAGTCTTTATTATTATAATTTTTTAATATTTCAATCCCAAAACGACATCGTCTTGAGAGTAAATGCAGATAACTTATCTGCATTATTAACTGCAGAAATATTTTTCTGTTTATTGGCTGAAAATATACCATTACAATATCTTATTCTTAATTAATTGGAAAATCTGGCCAGAAAAAAGTTTTCCCAACTCTCCTTAACCCTTTTCTTTTTTTGGTAATTTCTGCATCTTCTTTATATGAATTATATTATTCCTTAGCACCATATCAATTATATTGTTCTATAAAAAGTTATCATAAGCATTTCATATCTAGCCATTTGAAGGTAAGTCATATACCCATGCCATTTGCAAATGAATTTTAAAAAGAAAAAAATTCTGAGCAAGTAGCATATTTGCACACTCTTAATCACCAGCACTGCATGAGACACATGACCCAAATCCTCTGACCCTTTGACATGCCCATAACCAACAAAGCATAGCCATTCAACAGAACAAATCCTCATTCCACACCCCTTTTTTTGAGGATTCTATTCCCACAAAAAGTGAATTTAGCATTGAGGCAAATTGATTCATGGAATGAAGGTGTGCAACCCAAATGTTGAAGGAAGCTTTCAGAAGGATGCTTTCAGAGGAGTAACTATCAATTTCCTCTAAAGGATTGTGAATAGTAAGTCAAAATGATAATAGTGGAGATTGCATAAGAGCATCAACTTTTGCCACTAAGCCCAGCCTTTAGCTATAAAATGGAAGCAACCAACTACGTATCATAGCAATATAGAGCATGGATTGGCTACAAATTCAAATGTATATAGTATTATGAGTGCCCAAGGCCTTATAAACTCCACATTAGTTGTTCATCCAATCAATGTGGGATTATATATCTCAACATATAGTAAGGAAAAACAAATGAGGGGCATATTATAAGTTTATGGTCTAAGAGTCTTTCATGGAGAGGTTGAAAGTGGAATGAAGCCAAGGATGACTTGCGGGCATTGATTTGCTACAATGATAGCTTCATTTACTGGGTTTTCCCGGCAAGTTATCCTGTGGCTACATTTGGCTTTCTTCCTTTCATGAAAGACTCTATGACCTTCTCATATGTGCTAGGAAAGTACTAGTGTAGCATAATTTTATTCTAAGTTGGCAAACTGAGCAAATTTGATTCTGATACATTAGAGGTTAAACTTGTCAAGTGAGCACGTTTAGTTGCAATTTATGATAAGTTAGGCTAAAAATTATTGACTTAAAAAAGTTGAGCCAATTAATTAGGATGACAGCCCTAATTGTTCTGGATTAAATGAATTGCCTCACGTGTTTAATTATTTTATCAAAGTTAAGGTTTCTTTAATTTGTTTATTTTTTGGCTAGTGTTTATTTTGTTCTTCTTAGTGACTAATAATGTCGTAACAAATAAGTTAGGCTAAAAATTATTGACTTAAAAAACTTGAGCCAATTAGGACAGCCCTAATTGTTCTGGATTAAATGAATTGGCTCACGTGTTTAATTATTTTATAAACAGTAAGTTTCTTTAATTTGTTTATTTTTTGGCTAGTGTTTATTTTGTTCTTCTTAGAGACTAATAATGTCGTAACAAATAAGTTAGGCTAAAAGTTATTGACTTAAAAAACTTGAGCCAATTAGGACGGCCCTAATTGTTCTGGATTAAATGAATTGGCTCACGTGTTTAATTATTTTATAAAAGGTAAGTTTCTTTAATTTTTTTATTTTTTGGAGGTGTTTATTTTGTTCTTCTTAGTGACTAATAATGTCATAACAATGGCCATGCATTGATTCAGGAGATGTGAAGATTTACTCACTTGTTGAACTTTCCTGTAATACAATGCCGCAAAAAATATGTTATTACAATGACAACATATTATGCTGTGCATCACACTTACTTGCACATACATTGCATAGGGCATGTACCTGCCTCACAAGTGTATCAGTAATTTGGAGGTGGGAAGAGTTGTTCAACCTTCCAACCCGTCCTTCCTAACCTTTTTTTTAATTTTTATTTTTTTTTACTTTTACTTTCAAAATATGTTCGAGTTTTTCAACCCAGCTTCAAAAATGGGATGGAGTGGGTTGACTCATTTTTTGGAAGGTTGCAACTTTACCACCCCAATATCATATGGGTGCAAATCTAGTTGCTACTAAACACTTGGACGCTTGTACCCCAAAAGCAACTCAACAACAAAATAAGTCTAAAGTTACAAACATAAATCAAATTAGAAAACAATAGCCAACAGATCTCGCTGAGTCATTATATTCACAAAGTCTTGCTGAGTCATTATATTCAGAGAAAAATTAGCCATATGCTCATACATTTCTGTTACAAATTAATCCTTAGAACTGTTCCTCATTTCATTAATTACTACCTCTCTAATTGAGGTATATTTATACAAGTATTCTAAACAACTTCTACCAAATAATAACTACATTTTAAATTAATTTTTATTTTCAACACTCACCCTCAAGTTGGTTCATGAATATCTATCATGTCCAACTTGTTAATAGCTTCTTCAAAGACTTTTCCAGATACAGCTTTTGTCAACACATCAGCAAGTTGCTCCTGGGATCGTATGTGAGGAATCTCAATTATATGATTGTCCAGTTTTTCCTTTATAAAGTGTCTGTCCACTTCCACATGCTTCGTTCTGTCATGTTGAACTGGATTGTGTGCAATTTCTATAGCTGTTTTGTTGTCTCAAAAGAGATTCATTGGCTTACTATAAGTAATCCCCAACTCAGTTAGAATGTTCCTAATCCATAACAGCTCACACACACCATAGGCAATACCTCTGAATTCGGCTTCAGCACTTGATCTAGCCACCACCTTTTGTTTATTGCTTCTCCATGTGACTAAATTTACCTCCACAAAAGTAAAGTACCCAGATGTTGATTGCCTTGTAGTCTTATCACCGGCCCAATCTGAGTCTGTATAGCCTTCAATACACGATTTATTATTTTTTGAAAAAAGTAAACATTTTCCTGGAGACCCTTTGAGATACCTTAGTCTACCCTAGGAAGCACGGACACTTGTAAAAATAGGAAGAGTCGGGTCCGACACGCTCCGACACGGCGACACGCTCCGACACGGTGTCGAACACGCGGTTGACTTTTTCCGACACGTTGACCATTCCGACACGCGAATTTGACCGTGTCCGACACGGTCAAATGGCATTTTCGTAATTTTTTAATTTTTTAATTTTTTTAAATTTTAAAAAAAAAATTTAAGTTTTTTTAAAAAAAATTTAAATTTTTTTTTAAAAAAAAATTAAAATATATTAATAAAGCTTCTACATGATCATATCAATTTTATTTTTTTGTCTTTTTTCCCCTTAAGTAGATAAGAGAGCATCTCAGCATCATTGTTGTCAATTCCTATTACGCTCTTATTGTATCTCATTCTCTCTTATCTCTCTCTAATATGATTTGATCTCTCTATCTGATATTATGTCTCTCTCATCCCAGTTTTTATTTTTTTTATTAAAGTTTCCATCTTTATAACGTGTTGATGGGTATTATTAATTTAGTTTCATTTTTTTGTTAAATTATTAAATATTAAATGAAATATAAACTATATAAATTAAAAATATTATTTAATATTAAAACGTGTCCCAACGTGTCGAAATCCATAATTTTTTAGGATTGACGTGTCGGAGTGTCGTGTCGTGTCATGTCACGTGTGGCGTGTTGTATCGGTGCTACATAGAGTCTACCCCATACCTTTGTGTAAACCCCTTTGCTACCAGTCTTGCTTTACATCTGTCAATGCTTCCATTTGCCTTTAGCTTCACAGCATAGACCCATTTATAACCAACTGTTTTTTTCCTTCTGGTAGAGAAGTCAGACTCTAAGTTTTATTTTTCTGAAGTGCCTCCATTTCAGTGTTCATAGCTTGCTTCCATTTTGGATCCTCCAATGCTTCTTGCACACTATTAGAAATTTGCAAAGTAGATAATTGATCATTTGTTAAAGCATATGATTCAGACAACCTATGGTATGACACATAATTGCTTATTAGATATTTTCCTCTTACTCTCAGATCTGGCTCATAGGTAGATTTTGGTATGCCTTTGTTTGCTCTCTCTGGTCTTTTAATACATATGCTGTCATAATTTTGGGTTTCAGGAATCTAAACAGGATTGGTTTCACTCGTAGGTGGAATTGGTTGATCAATATTTTGGGTGGAGGTGGACTCATTTGCAGCAAATTCAGAGTGTGTTTCAGATGTATCCCATGATGGATTTTCAAGTATTTGGGATAGGTTTGGTGTCTCATTTAGAGGGGGATTTGATGGAGGATTAGGAGGAAGAAGGATAGAAGTAGAAGACCAGAATTCTTCTTCTCGAGTAATATGTTTCTCCCCCTGAGAAGAAGAAGAGGAAACTACCCCTGAATAATTTGCTTTAGATTCATGGAAAGAAACTTCAAGGGTGACATACATCTTATGGGTGATAGGATCAAAACACTTGTAGCCCTTTTGGAGATCAGAGTAGCCTACAAATATACACCTCTTAGCACAAGGGTCAAGTTTGGTTCGTAGAGGTTTAGGAATGTGAACAAATACATTGCATCCGAATACCCTAGGTTCTAGATTCAAAACATAGGGAACGGAAAAAAAAGTTTCAAGTTTTTGTTGAGGATTAAGAAAATTCAGAGAACTAGAAGGAGTACGGTTTAAAACATAAGTAGCAGAAAGCACAGCCTCACCCCAATAGCGGGAGGGAACATTCATGTCAAAAGAACGCTCTAGTGACCTCTAACAATTGTCTATTCTTTCTTTCAGCCAATCCATTTTGTTGAGGTGTGTATGCATAAGAGGTTTGATGTTTGATCCCTTTAGAGTTTAAAAAATCAGAAAACACTTTATTCATATATTCAAGTCCATTATCAGATTGAAGGATTTGGATTGAAGTTTTGAATTGAGTGTGAACCATTTATGAAAATTCTGAAACACAAAAAACTTCATTTTTATTTTTCAGTAATGAGATCCACATCATTCGAGTGCATTCGTCAATAAACGAAACATAATAATAAGCATGTGAAAAAGAAGAGACTTTAGCTGGACCCCAAATATCCGAATGAATGACTTGAAAGGGAATGTTACTTTTATTCAAACTAGGATAAAAGGTAATACGATGGCTCTTAGCCATTTCACAAGTAGAACACTTAAAATCATAGGGGGTACAATGTTTAAAGAAATGGGGAAACAACTTTTTCAAATAAGAGAATGAAGGATGTCCTAATCTCTTATGCCAGAGCCAAAGTGCAGAATGTGTATGACCAGAGGATAGAACTGCTTCTGCTTTGTACTTCAAGTGAGATTCACTGTCAGGGACTTCAAAAAAATAGAGATTATTCTTCCTAACACCATAGCCAAGGATCTATTTGGTTTGGATGTCCTGAAATACGCAGAAGGATGACAAAAAAAAATACCTCACAATTAAGGTCTGAAGTCAGTTTGCTTACAGACAAAAGATTAAGTTCAAGGGTGGGCACAACAAGTACAGAATGGAGTGTGATAGTGGGAGACAGGGTGAGGGTTCCTTGACCCGTAATGGAGGCTGAACCACCATTTGTAGTAGTAACCGAGGATTGATCACAAGGTAAAAATACAGTTAACATAAAAGCATCATGAATCATATGATTTGACGCACCAGTATCAATTATCCAAGACAAATTGCTAAAGTATGTGGAGAGAGCCAGAGAGTTTACCTAGGATACCTTCGTAAATAGCATTAGCTTGAGGTTTGGAAGAGGAATCACCATCTGTTGAGGAGAGGAGGGCCTTCGTAGCAGCCTTCCGCCGTGGACGTTTGGTGAAGTCCCACCACTCGGGATATCCAATGATTTCATAGCAACGGCTCTTGGAGTGACCGGAATCACCACAATGAGAACTAAAAAATTGCTTGCCAGACGATACATCCTTCCGAGGTTTGAGAGCAGAATTAATAGCAGGTGAGCGAGGGACATGAGACAACAGGGCAGAGGAATCCGAAGAAGATGATGGGCGTCCCATGGTGATGCGCTGTTGTTGTTCACGGCGTAGGAAAGCATAGGTGCCTTCAAGATCCAATTTGGGATCTTTGCGAAGAATTTCTCCTCGTACCTGATCAAAATCTGAGTCTAGTCCACTCAGAAATATGTACACTCGCATGCGAGCCAAAGATGAGTGTGATTGAACAACATCCATGACAGTGGTAGTAGAAGAAGATAGACGGTGATCAATCTCTTGAAAAAGTGAAAGGAGATCAGTGTAGTAGACCGAGAGAGGACGGTCGTTCTGCTTGGAAGAGAAGGACCGTTGATGATGTTCAAACAGGAACGTCTTGTATGATCCGTCATAGAAGGTTCGTTTAGTTGCCTCCCAGATTTCGTGGGCCGTTTCAAGACGTATGAACCTCTGCATCAACGGAGGTGTCATGGAATCGATGAGCCAGGTCTTCACCCGTTTGTTGTCGATGACCCAAATGTCATAGGAAGGATCAGTGAGTGGAGGTTTCGGTGTCGCACCAGTGAGGAACCCGGTCTTGTTCCTGGCACCAATGCACATGTCAAGGAGCTACAACCAGAGAGGGTAGTTGGATTCATCGAGGGTAATAGAGACAGGAAGAGAGGAGGTCTCTTGCTGGATGATGATGTTTGATGGTTGTACGGCAGGGGAAGATGGTGGAGACATGGTGTTTGGGTTTGTTTCAGAGGAATCTGTAACACCCCGTATATATCTGGTAATGTTATCATACTATCGTATTAAGCTGCGCTTAATTAAAAATGCGGAATATCTTTTTCTTTTCAATTATGATGTCATTATCATTACCAACTTGCTTATTAACAGTTAATAAAAACATTGCCTGTATGTAATTGCAATAAAACAATAACTGAAATACCTCACTAAATAAATATCATAAGCATAAGTCTCTAGTCACGGAACTACAACACGTAGACCGGACCAACTAACAGTTTATACAACTCAGCTCAAAGTGCTAACATAAAGTGACATGGACAAACCCCATGCTCACACAACTAAGGCAACAAGCCCAACATCAGTCTCAACATCAAAAGCATAATAATAAAGGTGCAGAAAACATAAACAGCATCAAATCCAGTCATGCTATCAACAAGCAGTCATAACAATAATCATCAGTCATGCTCTGGCCTCTTGCCACCAGAGACATCAGCCCCCATACTACCTGAACCTGAAATAAGCATTCCCCAAACGTGGGGTGAGATCTATAAACAAGAAATCTCAGTAAGGCAAGGGGTCCTCAAGGATCTTCCATCCCAAGCTCACTAACATGTGCAATATAAGTTTAAAAGCAGTTCATCATCATCAGTTCTAAAACAATGCAATGCAGCAGATAATTATGTCATGTGTGTCAATACTATTCTACTGGCCAGAGAAATGCAGGAATACGTCTATCTCCTACATATAGTGCAAGATGCCACTTGCATCCACCCCGGATCACCGTATTGTATGACGCCACATACTCAGGCTTACCGTCCAGATGGAACAACACATGCATATTAAAAGCCATTACATGTAAAGTTCAATCAACATTTCATATTTTCAAAAGCATGTAACACAGCATGCATATACCATATCCCCATGGAACATGGTGGAACCACAACATGGCTAAACCGAGGACACGAAAGCTTACCTTGCAAGCTAACACCCAAAGCCAAGAGTCCACAGCTCAAAGTCCAAACACCGCAGAATCACAATCTGTTATGGACCAATACTATATCAATAATCATGCATCTCAAGCGTACAACTTAAAGACAACGTCTTTCCTTTACGTTTTACGTCTTAAGGCTCCATACAAGCCATAAGCCCTTAATCGCTTGATTCTGACTTAGTTCATTAATTAAAGAAGCCCAACTTCCTTAATCTAGGGTCCACAAACCCCCAATTGCTTACTATATGCACAGTAAAGCTACTGTTCTTCGAAATCCCAGAATATCCGGATATCTCATTGGAAATATCAGGATATCCCGTATCAGGATATCGTACTAGAAATATCAGGATATCCCATATCAGGATATCGCACTCGAAATATCAGGATATCCCATATCAGGATATCGCACTCGAAATATCAGGATATCCCATATCAGGATATCTCCCTCAAAATATCAGGATATCCAATATCCGGATATCTCACTTGAAATATCAGGATATCCAATATCCGGATATCTCACTCGAAATATCAGGATATCCAATATCCGGATATCTCACTCGAAATATCAAGATATCCAATATCCGGATATCTCACTCGAAATATCCGGATATTTCGCGACAGAATGCAGTTTCTGCATTTCGCGAAGATATCCTTCCAAGGTTCCATTTTTAACACTTCAACACGTTAAAGCATGCATTTTTATACCCTCTTAGGTTAACATATCAGTTGGTTAGTTACTTAACCCATTTACATGCAAAGATGACACCTTTAACCCATTAAAACACATGATCAAGGTTGATACAACTCACCAAAGGCTTGAAACAGAAAGTGGAGGTGCTCTTGGAGCTCACAACCAACTCCAAGGTTCAGACTTGTAAGGGTGCACGAAAATGCACAACAAGGTGGGTCCTTTCTACACAAAGGTTGACACTTTGAAGCTCACAAGCCAAGAAGAAGGTCCCAACACTACAAACCACCAACTCAGCCCCTTTAGCAACCCCAACACAGCCCCAACACTCAGAAGCAAGGCCACCAACACCCTCCCAATGCTCACTCTCACTCAACACAAGTGTTTAGGAGAAGAAATGGTAAAAGAAATGGCCTCAAAGCTCAAAACTTGGAGAAGAAGCCATGAAATAGTGTTTAAGAAAACTGAGCAGCCACCCTCTACGTAGAGAATAACAGCCACCTAGGGTTTTGTGCCTTAAATGGCCTATTTATAGCCAAAACATTAAAACACACAGTATTAGATTTAATTACTACACTTAGCATTTTAATCCCAAACTTTGGAATATTAACCTACTCGATTTTACAAGAATTATCATATTTTTATATTATTTTTCTGAGCACTTTTTCGGTACGCGCTATTCCATAGCCAGTATCAGTTCTGGCATCAGATTTCATTTTTTTGACTTGAAACTCGTTTTACAAGTCCTACATATTATTCTAGTAATTATCATGCACTTATAATAATTTTCCGGGATACTTTTTCGGTACGCATTAATACCGACTAGCAGAACCGGTATCTGCACTTTTCTTCCGAAAAGAGACTTTCATCATTCTTACCCACTAAATATAATTATTAAAGCCTCATAATAATTATTAGGGTCAATTATGGAATTATTTCCTAAATATCACAATTAATTCATTAATTATCTTAATTATCAGTGGAGGTTCTTACAGAATCCATCGCGGCTGCAAATGAAGAATTAGGGATTTGGTTTGAGGAGCGGGTCGGGTTGGTATGAAGAGAAGAGATGGGATAGATACGAAGGAAGAAACCAGATGGATACGGGTTCGGGGAAAAATACGGGTCAAGAAAAAAGGAAAGTAGCGTGTTTGTGGGACACTTGTTCAAGGATTAAAAAATATCATCTGACACCATGTTACAAATTAATCCTCAGAACTGTTCCTCATTTCATTAATTACTACCTCTCTAATTGAGGTATATTTATACAAGTATTCTAAACAACTTCTACCAAATAATAACTAACAATATTTGCAAAGCTGAACAAATAAACAAATTACTCTTATCTAATAATAACTACATTTCAAATTAATTCTTATCTTCAACAATTTCTTTCCTCGTAGGTGTGCATAAGACGAATAGTCCACTTTTATAAGAAACATGTCAGTATACAAGTCACCAAGCGAGACAGACTCATAGGCTGTATCACCATTTTTGGCGAGCATACACTACCAGAAATCAAGCATCTACAGGCGGTTATATTATCATTCAGAGGCGGTTGAAACCGCCCCTATATGTCAAATTCGGCGGTTACTCAACCGTCGGAGATAACACAGTCGCGATGTCATCTTCCGACGGTTAATATCAACCGCTGGACTAACCGCTGGATGTAATCTCCGACGGTCCTCGTGACGAGTGGAAACGCCTGAATCATCATCCAAATATACTTGTTAAGCATTCAGAGGCGGTTGTTCAAACCGCCGCAATATAGCATTTTCAGGCGGTTAATTCGGCGGTTATTAAAAACAATATATTTGAATAAGAATTTCAGGCGGTTTCTTTAACCGCCTGTAATATAAATGTGATTTTTTTTTTTGGTTAATAACGTGACTTTGAATGTAATTTTTTGACCTTTTTTTTTAGAAAACATATTTCTTTTAAAATAATTTATAAATTTGTTTATAAAAAAATACTAATTTATTTTTCATGTGAAAATTATTTTCAATAAATTATTTCTTTTTTACATCATTTTTTATTTTGGTTAAGGTTAACTATTCTACAGTTAATTTTATAATCAAAAAAAAAGTAATTAGAATTTTAAGAGTAAGAGCAAAACATATCCATTAATAATTGAGAATGTAAATATGCATACATTCATTGTAGGAGTAATAACCTAACAACTTTAGCTAACAGTGCATATTCAACGGCCATAACCTAAGGACTTAACTAGAAATGTCAACAGTTAAAAATCCAGAAAACTAACAACCATTCATGGAAGAAATCCATGCACAATGTCATGTAGCTAGATTATATCCAGGAAGCAAAAAGTTTCCATACATGGATTGCCAAAACTGTCAACAGTTAACATTTAAGATTCTGGTGCTAGTGGTGGAGGTTGAGCAACAGGTGATGTATTTGGTCCTTCACAATGTGGATCATAACTACCATTAGAGGATCTTCTGAGTCTCGGAGATCCCAAGTCTGCAGCCTAATGCAAAAGAAAAAAAAATATTGCATTAGGCAGAAAAGATAAAAAGAAAAAATATTGCATTCGGCAGAAAAAAAAAAGAGTTATATTATAGATAAAATTTGGATGGAATAAGGATACATACAAATACACAATACAGGACATGTAGTAATGAATAATGATATTGAGATATAAAAAAGAGAAATGAATGGGCGGCAGTGACGGTGAGAAGCAAAATTGGGTTGCACCACTTTCAACCCATTCATCAATTTGAATAAGCTTACTCATTGGGATGATTTATTGCTTCCAAAAAAAATATTGCATTAGCTAGGCAGAAAAGATAAAAAATATTGCATTATCTTATCTAAAAATAATATTGCAGCAAATTTGTAATCACTTATTTGTTCATTCTCTTATTTGACCCATTAACAGTAAGATAATATTGCAGCAAAGTGTTCATTCTCTTATTTGACCCATTAACTAGTAATCACTATTGCAGCCATATTTGTTCCGACATCAATATTTGTAATCACTATTGCAAAGGAGCATAAGTATACAGACTACCAGCTTTACATGTTTAAGCAAATGAGCAAAAGTATACAATCACCATGTTTACAATGATCAATAGAGCACAAAAAAAGATAGTTGGGGATAGAATCAGTTGCATAGTTGAAGATGTGAATATGGGATGGGCTTTGAATGTTGGGAACAAGTTGGGAATCAAAGGAGCACTCTTCTGGCATGCATCACTAACCAGTTTTGTTTGGTTCTATTAATTTATTCACTAACAAGTCATTCTGCTCATAGTGGTTGATCTATTACATTATAATTTGGGTTGAAAACTAATATGCTAATAGAATTAATTTTAATCACCATTACCCAACATCACTTCATGCATTTGCTTATAGCTTTATATGTGTGTATACTGCATATATATGTAAGATGCAGGAATACCAATCACTATATAAATGTCAAGTTGAATAAAGACATAAAAGTAAACAGCAATGATATCAATATAATGGCAGTTGAATAAAGGCATAAAAGTAAAAAGTAAATCCAACTAAGAAACAACACAAGACCTTAACAAAGAAAATAAAAATTAGACTGTGTAATTTGTAAACATACCTGAATAGGTTAAACATCCATGTCAGTTCCAATAGCACAATAATACTAACTGATTAGACCAACTTGGTTCACCTTAACACAATAATACTAACTGATTCAAACATACTAACTGATTCCAATCCAATAAAATAAACAAAACAACATCTTATAAAATCATATATCTAAATTGACAACAGAAAAAATATCATGTGGATTAATCTATATTTTTGGGTTTGCCTTTTAACCTGAATGAAAAGTTAGAGTGGAGGAAGTGTTGCCTTTTAACCTGAATGAAAAGTTCTTTTGCTCTTTCATTTGGTATTTTTGGGTTATGTTGTCACCCGTTCTGTGTCATGCAACTCTAACCAGGCATAAAACTTTGATAAAACAAACGAAGTAGAAGAAAATAAAAGCAATTTTGCAAATGGAATAAGAAAAGATGCTATACAAAATGCAGTACTTAAACAATTTCCAAATGAATTTATAGACATCAAGAACAACTACACATTCTACAGCTTGGTAAATATTACTTAAAACTACTTACAACCCTTAATAACTCTTTTTATATTACACATTTCACCTTTAGGGTTGAGTTAGCATTCTTAAAGTCAGATAGAAGGAGTTGTAGTTCCCTGCCTCCCTTCCAGTCTTCCTCTTACCAAAGCATCTCTTCCTTTATCAATAAACAGAGAAGGGGGGGCTCCAGGTTATAGCTTTTTCCATCGCATTGATGTATATACCTAAAAGCCCTCTTAACATTGTTTACTTGGACATCGTAACAGGGTCAGTTCAGTGATCATTTAAGTCTTTTTGTTTCCCTAATATTGTTTGGAAGTTCTCTTCCATTGTTCATAACATTATCCTAGGCTACTGTATGCCAGATGCATGAATTTAGAGGTGTGCCATGCCACCTCTCTGAGCAAATTATTAGAATTACAAGATGCTGAATAATGGTTAGTGAAGATGATATAGACTAACAATTCCAATACAGAAACAACTCAAGAACAGTATATTGATATTGCTGTGGATCAACCAGTTACAATAACAAAGACAATATATTACTATGGGAAATCACACTGACAATAATGGAAGAGACAATTAACAGTAATAAAAAGAGAAAATAACAATAACTCAGAAGATTAAATATAATTTATTACTATTCAATAAATCAATCTATACAGAATCAACTCATGCGCCCAAAAAAAATCATAACAGTCCTAGCCAAGATGTAAGAATCGAAGGTAAAAAATTGCAACTTGTGTGAAGAACGCTCACCAAGTTTCAGTTTCAGTCCTAGCCAAGATGAGTTTCAGTTTCAGTTTGCAACTTGTGTGAAGAGAGCTCACCAAGTTTCAGTCCTAGCCAACTCTTGCACGCAACAAAGAGAAATCGTGAAAGGATGATAAAAAAAAGAAATCGTCAGAAAAACAACCACAGTAGCAATACCGTATAATAGAAAAAAGAGAAAAGGGCAAGGGAGCAAGGGAGGAATACCGTAGCAATACCGTGAATCAAAAGAGGAAAGGGGAAAGTGAATCAGCACAACCACAGTCGCCGCTGGAAAGGGGAAAGTGAATCAGCACAACCACAGTCGCCGTTGAAAAGGGGAAAGTGAATCAGTCGCCGTTGATTGGTGAAAATCAGTTGCACAAAGGGAATCAGTAGCGGGAAACTGAAAGCGGTGAAAAGGGATTGATTTTGTGAAAGGGGAAAGTGAAAACGCGGTGAAAAGGGATTGATTTTGTGAAAGGGGAAAGTGAAAACGCGAAAGTGGAGGGGAAAGTGAAAGTGAAATGGGGGCAAGGGAGGGGAATCAGAAATTAGTAGATGGAAACATCAGTTTTATTAATACTATTACTATTTAAAAACTAATTGGTAAAAGTAAAAATAATAATCTACTTGTCACAATGGTTAAAAGCACTACAATGGACCTCCTGAGCATGGGTTTGAATCCTACTCTAGTTTATTTTTTATAATCCAAATATAAACCGCCTCTGAATTCCAATGAAACCGCCTCAATATTAAAGGTTATTATACAACCGCCTCTGATTTCTTCAAATATTCCGACCCCACTCACAAGGGTCGTGGGAACCGCTTCTGTTAGTTAAATACCGGCGGTTGATTGTTAACCGCCTCAGAATTATCGCCTCTAAATGCCTATTTTCTTGTAGTGATAGTGATAACACATACTAAGTCACTTTCTAATATTATCTTCCTCCATCCACATGCTTCTCACGCTAGTTGCAGTCCCTTTAGAATACCCCACATATTTGTCTATAACATTATATATAACTATTATTCATAAAATTTTGGAACTATCACGTATTTTTCTTTAATAAATTATAAATATAAAGTAAGGAACAAAAATATATACCAAGTAGAAAATTATAAAATAATTCTTTACATTTTTTTCTTGTTTAATGATAATACTTCAAGTTATATAACTGATAAAAATTTAATTGTCAAATTGAATTAAATATCTAAAATTTGAATATGTAAATAGGTAAGTAAAATAATAATAAATCATAAGGACATTTTGGTAACGAGAAATGTAAGCAATAAAGAATTAGTATGAATAGACAAATACAGAGAAGTGTTACTTGTCTCATGACTCTCATCCTTAAATTAGTATGTAAAGGAACCTCTTATGATGGAAAATATACAAAATCAATATCTTTCCATATACAGACAAAGACAATATTAAAATATTATTTTCTTTAAATAATAATGTAGTTAATTAAGATAAAGACGAGAGAATATCCTCCTTTCCATGATCACTTAATTTTGAAACAAAAATTTGTATTATATATGTAAGTTTCAATTTGGTGCAAACCCCAATTTCAGTCCTCGATTGAGTCTTGAAAGATAAATTCGTTTGAATTGTTATTTTTATTTTTTTTGCTATAAATTAAATTAAGAGAAAAAATAAGAATTAAATTAAGAGAAAAAATTTAGAAATCAGAAGAAAGAAAACACAAAAATAATATTCTCACATACTTTAAGTTGTTGAAATGAAGGACTTAATAAATAATACAAAAATAGAAAAATATATATATATCATATTAATAGAAGTAAAATAAAAATGAAATGAATTATACTTTCATCATCTTATTTTTTGAATTGCATCTTTTTATATTTATGTTCAAAAAGTTAACTTAATTTTGTCCAAAAAAAATTCACAAGATTAATTATATATCTTTAAAATAATTTTATCATAATAAATAAGTATTTAACAATTAAGAAGTAATTTTTTTAAAAAAAAAACTTTAAGGTGTGAAATCAATAATTAGTCAATTAGAAAAAGAAAATGAGGTAGAGTGTAATTTTTTTGTCATGTTTAAAGTTTGCTATCATTTTGACAAAAGGGATAGGATATTCTTATACCGGTGTAAGAATAAGAAGTCTTACATCAAATATTGATCATTGATTTGCTTGTATCTAATAGCTCAAATATCTAATAAATTGAAATCATTAGATATAAATAAGATCAACAATCAATATTATATTGGAAGTGTAACTTACTAGTTGTTTTATTATCTCTTTATATCATTATTGTGTTTAACTTTTTATTCTGCCATAGGAGATAAAGTTATCTCCAGCAATTCCAAAATTATGTCATTTTGAAGGTTAGGGAATTAATGAAGGATGTTTTGGTAAAATTAATATAACAAATATACAAACTATATTACTAAAATATCATTTATTAATTCTCTCAATCCTCAAAATGACTCAATTTTATGATTGATGGAGATAATTTTCTCTCTTGTTGCAGGATTTCCCTTTAACTTATAAGTTATAACGTTGGTGTATGCTTATTTTTTCTCAAAGTATGCTCAACTGTTAGTCCATAGACAAATATATAGATGCTGCATATTACTCTGATATCACTTCTAAATACACATGATATTAATGTTTATTAATTAATTGAAGGAAGTAGCCAAAGTAAACCAAATTAAGGTTAACTAAAACGATTAATAGTTAGTTTGAAAAGTACAATGGTGACCACTAGTTTGAAAACTGAATCATTATTGGCAAGCAGTCAACTCATTCAACACATCATAGCTTTATTTTGACAAAAAATTTGCCAAAATATTATTCAATAAGATCTGCTCTGTGTATGAATTGCATTAGTTTGCAATTTTAATCAATTACTGTTTAGCTTTAGCTGAAATTGTTCATTGGAGTATCTAATGCTTAATTGAAAAGGTCGCCAAAAAAAGGTGTTGTCCCATTCCCTGCTCTACAGCCTTTTTCCCATTTTTCATAGGCATATTTGATTTTATTATTCCTTAGCACCGTATATATAATGGAAAGTTTATGTTTAGTCATTCCAAAGTAAATCATATCATATCCATTTGCCATTTGTAAATAATAAAAGTAATTTTATATATTATATAATCTTAATCATCCCTTTGAGACAAGTCGTGTTTATCGGGCATCCACACGAACTAGGCTGAGAAAGGAGCCGCACAAATATAAAATTAATCTCGAGTATAGTAACGTGATAATTATTCACCTCAGATCCAAAAGGTCTTCTCTAAAATACAAACTCCTAATCTTTTGGTAATTTATTCGTCCAAAAACTCATATTACCACTTGAGTCAACCTTAAGTAAATAAATGTAAATTCTTAGCCAGTAGCTAGCAATTTACTCTTTCTAATAGGGGTGTAAATAGATTGGGCCGAGCTAAACTTTGGTTTAAATGGATCAGGCCTATGTAAAATAGTTTAGAGCTTGTCTGGTCTATTAGCCTTATATAGGCCTAAATTATAAATCTAACATGGCCTATATTTAAAAAACAAAATTCTTAACCTAGGCATTTTACATGTTTAAGCCTATTATGCATTTAATAAGTAAAAAAAAATTAATTAAAATAATATCACTTTATTATTACAAAATGTTAAAATAATAATTTTATTTATTTTATTTAAAATAAATAATATAATATAGGCTGGCCTATAGGTTTATAGGTCTATCATGTAAAAGAAAGCTCATGGCCTGCTTTCTAAATAGTCTTTTTTTGATCATGCATCTGTTTTATTTGACTATATGTAATAGGCCGAGTCTGACTTGATGTAGGCCGAGTCGTAGACCCCTATTAGGTCGGCCGACCTATTTACACCCCAACTTTCTAGTATTGTGAGCCTTTGAAAGATTCTATTCCCACCTTAAAGGAATTTAGCATTGAGGCCAGTTGGTTGAATCGAAGGTGGAGACCCCAAAAATCTTGTCTATGCTAGCTAAAGTTGCCAACCCAAATGTTGAAGGAAGGTTTGAGAAGAAATCAGAATACCTCACTAATAGATGCTTTAATCATACAGATAGCATGTGGGATTGCCCTTTCAGAGGAATAACAACTATCGCTTTTGCCTCTACAGGATTGTGAATAGTGAGTCAAAATGAGAATATTGGAGAATGCATGCATGAGAGCATCACCATATTTACCACTAACCTAGCTAGTGTACATCTGGCTATAAAATGGCAACCAACCTGTGGCAAAGTAGAACATGGGATAGGCAATTAGATCATAATTTATTTGTCAAGGGAAAGTAATACAACTATGAGGTTATCTACACTTTTTTGGTCCAAGGGTCTTTCATGAAGAGGTTGAAAGTAAAATGAAGCCAAGGATGGCTTGCCGGTATTAATTTGCTACAAAGCTAACTTCATTTGTTGGGTATTCCCGGCAGGTCATCCTGTGGCTATGTTTGGCTTTCTTCTTCTCATGCAAGACTCTAATGACCTTCTCATATGTGCTAGAGTAACACATACCAGAGTATAACATAGTTCTTTGTCCAAAAGGCTTGAATTCCAAGGAGGTAAAATGAACCAATTTGATTTAGAATCCATTATTTTTTAACAAAATGTTTGTCTTTTGTTTACAGCCATTTTCTTAATTATACACAGTTTTGATCAATGTTAATAACACATGTTTTTAACACTTTCTTTATTGCGGCAGGTTATATTTATAAAATTTTTTATTTACAAACTACACTATGTAGGACCGGTCCTACATTAATCACACAGTGTACGACCAGTCTTACATTAGTGTAATTACAAAAAAAGTTTGTAAATGGATCATATCTCTTCTTTATTATTAGATGAATTTCCATGTGTGCTCTACTAATAAAGTGTGAGCTCAAGTTATTTAGTAGCTCACATGAGAATTCATCCAATAATAAAAAGAGTGTCAAATATATAGTATATTGTTAGCTTACTCTTTTTTTGGTAAATTATTGTTAGCTTACTCTTTTTTACTTTGGGAATTGTGCAGGATATATGGCTATATAGAACATGAGAGTGATTTGTTAAGTTTGTTCTAATTCCTATTGTATTCCTGCAGAGAGACTAGGCAAAATTAATCCAACGATTGATACTTGCATCCAAAGAAGCGAATTTTAATTTTGTTTGGTTTGTGGCAGGATGACTAATTGACAACCTCTTTACATTTCTTACTGGGTATTTTCATTTATATCTCTCCTGAGTTCCTACAATTTTGTTATTTTTTTTTTTTTTCATAGAAAAATCTCAAGCTGCAATACAAGTGTAGCAAAAGCATGGCGTAAGGATCCGAAAGAAAAGACATTAATTAAGCTTGCGCACAGTGTAAGGGTTTTTAATTCTTACGATGATTTTCCCATGTTGACTGATGCTCTCCGGCAAGTATACCGATCGCACAAGTAATAAAGTGATAAGAAAAGTTCGTCTCCACAGGGATTGGGATCTAATATCAATTAAACTTTTTCTCAAAGAATGGAAAAATTCAAATAGGGTTGTGACAAATATTGTCAAATTGATGGAAATTCAAATCTGAAAATAAAAGACTTATTTTTGTATTTTTGTTTTGAGAAATAAAACAATAAAATTGAAAATTGATTTGTAAAGAATATGAGAAAAGCATTGTAGCCAGGGTTCATTCACCAAATGATTCCCGCTTTTTACTCCGGATTGATTTACAATAATTATTTGTATAATCACTCAGATAAATTATCATCTAAAAAGATTTAGTAGTTAACCCTCAATTCCTTGCAGGGTTAACCCTTTAATCCCATGAGAAACCCCAATTCCTTGCAATGTTTCTCATGGGATCAAGCAATGAGCGCAATAATTTAAGCATCTGCAATCGTATACACGTCTATTCCTAACACGTATACAGATTGTTATCTTACCCCCTTTCGGGATCAAAAACCCCAATATTCCTATCTAGGGTTTTGATCCTCAGAATATCCCCAACTATTAGATCGATCAATTCTAACAAAGGGAATATCAAATTCGCACAGAGTAATGATAAAGATAATTATATAAATCAAAAACCATAAACCAATCCTTCGTATCAAGGGTTCACATATGGATCGTGACCCTGACTACAATAAAAATGATCTAGCCGATCAACATCATGATCGCTGATCTAAAATTCAACATAAAATTAAAATAAAAGATAAAGAAATACTAGATGTAGATGAAGAACGAAGAACAACTCCAGTGCTCTTCTCCTCCAATCTCCAGATCTGTCCTTGAACTCTGTATCTGTGTTTTTTCCTTTTTCTTCAGATCTCGCAGTCTCTTGACCTAGTTGCATAAGAGGTGCTTTTATAATGTTTTATTTCCTTTCCAAAAGTATCCCTCAGAAAACACGGAGATCCGTCCCGCAAATCGGCGCCGGTTGGCACCGAATTGGCGCACGTTCGCGCCACTCCAAATTGGCGCTGGGTGGCGCCACTTTTTCAATATATATGGCGCTAGTTAGCGCCACTTTTACTATTCATTGGCGCTAACTAGCGCCAACTCCATTTATTTTTAGGCGCTAGCTAGCGCCAGTGTTCTGACTTACGGCGCTAGCTTGCGCCATTTCCTTTGTAAATTGGCGCTGCCTTGCGCCAACCTTCTGTCTTATTGCGCTGAGAAGCGCCGCTTTCTTTCGTAAATGGGCGCTAGGTTGCGCCAAGGTTCTGTCTTGTTGCGCCGAGGAGCGCCACTTTGTTGCTACCTAGCGCCACTTTGATGTGCTCGCTGCAACCCGCGTCATGCTTGGAACTCATAGTGTGCTATAATTTCCCTGTAAAAATACAATTAAAAGGTGAATATTATTGACATTCAAAGAATCAATATAATTAGCCAATATGTATTTAATTTGCTCTCTTATGACTCAATTCTTGTCAATTTTATCACAGAAAAATCACACCTGCCAGAGGCACATCAAACCATTCCCAGATTTAAACGTTGCTGTCCCCAGCAATGTAAAAGACTTAATCCAGGAAATATTCACTTAATCTAACATAACAATCATAGTCACTCTCAGACTCAATATGCCATGTATGCCCGACTCATTATCATGAACTTCCAATAATGCCATCAGCTTCTTAAATATATAAGTCTACATTGATTACCCCTTACACAGATAAATAATGTTCACTCAACACTCAGTGTTTAAGGGTATCATGAGCACTCAATTACTCAAAGCTATAACACTACCATATGCTTGATTATATTCTACAAAATTCTTGAAATTGAAGAATTAAACACATGCATTAATTGATCAAAAGGACTTCACAGGTTGTAACTTTGGCTGGGGTAATAGGTAGGAAAATTTGGATAGTAGCTCAAACAACCAAGAGATTGAAAACTGATATTATTTCATTTTTAACAATTTCAACTCAATTGTTTTGCTCCACTAACATTCCCACAGAATTCCGGGAATTCATTCCTTCCTGCCACCTTTTATTCTTTTCCTTTTTCTTGCTTTCTTTTCTTTTTCTCTTTTCATTTTGCCCTTTCTTTATTTTTTTATTTTTTTTTTATTTTTTTTTCTTGACCATTGTGGAGCTTACCTCACTTTCTTTACTTTATTTCCAACACTTTCAGTGATTCAATCTCAAACAAGGTAAGTTATATGGATATTGGCTAAGCCATTAATCAGGCCACATGTCATTTTACAATAAATCAATTCAGGCTCAAAAGGGCTAGCAAGGGAAAATTTCATACAGGTGGGCTATTTTGGCCAATAGCTAATAAGAATAAAATGCCTTTGTCATATCAATCAATGCATGCATTACAGAGAAACAAATCAAGTTCTAGAGTATTACAACAGTGAGGCCTTTCAACAAGAATTTCAGTGTTTAGGCTCAAAACCTCACAGCTATGGTATCAATGTAGACTCAAGAAAATTGACTTCAGACATTATCAGAATTCACAATCTTAATTCAGACAACCAAGCAATCATGCAATCTAATTATGCCTATGCAATGTTATGTCAGAAAGTCATACAATATATTCCAAGAATTTAATCATGTACATTAAAAAGATAAGCACATTTAAACCTGGGATTTGTTCAAAACACACCATTTTTTTATTTTATTTTTTTTATTTTTATTTATTTTATTTTTTTTTTTTAAGATAACACAAAATAACTAAAAATAAATAATTTACAAAAGTTAGAATATCTCCCCTGATCGAAGAATTGAAGTTCTAAGGTGCAAGCCAACCATTCCCAGATTTAGAGTATTGTTGTCCTCAGCAATAATTAGACCACAAAAATGACTGAAAACCTGCACAATAGACAAACAGTGGCATATAGAAGAAACTATAATGCACACATCAAAATATCCGAATGTTTGAGGAATAATCTAACAAAAAGAAAATAATTGACCCTAACTACAAATTAAGCTAAATACAATATATCTCCATCCGTAGGAGACATCAATCGTCCTCATCTTCAGAATCTTCCGTTGCCATCCTTCGAGCAACTTGGAATGGATAAGGGTTTAGGGTTTTGATAAGGGTTTTGATACACAAAAGGAGGAGGAACTTCTGGATACACCGGTCGGAATGTTTCAAATGGCACAGTAGGAT